>JAOEHX010053354.1:22673-33855 GCA_025448015.1 Bolborhynchus lineola | reverse complement strand
TGAAGGACAAATAGTGCAAGTAACAAGACATGTTCCAGGAGTCCCCTGCTTCTGTGGCACCTTGTTTTGAGTTTTGATTTAGTCAGGTGTACATTACAACAGCCTGGAGGTACTCTAACTTGCTTCAGAGACTAAGCCAATCTTTTCTGGTCTGATGGTCAGAAAAATTCAAACGCAGCACAAAGCCACCTTTAACCCCCCACCACCCATTGTGTTTCAGATACCACTGGGAAAGCTGGAAATCCACAGCTTCCCTACAGAAGTCACTTGTAATGGCAAGAGCTTAAATTGTTGACATTCCAGAACATTCCAGGATTTTTTAAAAGGCCATTATGGCCTCCTGTGAGGTCTGTGATTAGTTGAGTAGTAACTGATGCTTGCTTTCATAGAGAAAGAACACAAGAACAGTCTCAATAACATTTTTAAACCTCTCAAAATAAATTAATTTTCCATGACACAAATGGAACCTCCAGAATAGAGAGTGGCAGATTATGGTATGAAATCTTACTGGTACCAATCAGGATGACATTCCCAACCCACTACTGCCATCACTGGTCAGGTAAACAAAGACTAACAGATGATTTAGTGAAGGAGATGTCCCATTTCTCATCAGCAAAAGCAACGCTGCTGATGAGGTTTCAACTTGTGCTTTCTACTCATGCCATTGCTGTTCTCTGCTCACAGCAACAGAAGTCATTCTGGTAGTGCTTAGGTTTTCACTCCTTGACGCATTTCATCACCCAGAGTTCCTGGAGCACAAGAAAATGCTCCCATGCCCATTGTATAAGTGGAAAAATTCAGACACAGAAAGGTTAAGTGGTTAGCAAAGTATACACAAAAACTGCAGTAGAAGTGAACTTACTCTTCTCCATGTCTTAAATCCATACTCAGATCACTCCTTCATCTTTCCAGAGCACTGTTTATCTGGCTCCACTGACTATCTTACATAGATGATCTCTAAATCACCACAGAAATACCATGGATTGCAAACAGTAATGTATTAGAGCCAATTCAATCTCTATAGTACTTCTTGCAAGCTCCCAGATTCTTTGAATATAGGAGGACTCCACAGGAGCCGCATCAGATCTTGCTGGTCTATTGGAGTCAGTGAGTGAACCAGGAAAAAAGTTATTCCCAGTGCAATTGAAATCAGACTCATATTTTCCTCGGCAGAGCTATTTTAAGTCATTCATTATTACCTTTTTTCTTCCCAAAGAAAAGCCTGTTTGATACTCAGAGGTTGTTAGAAACAAAAGGGAAAGAGAGAACACTGGGGTATTGTTCTTGCTGCAATTGCAGACTTACTTGGTACCTTAAAAAGATTTTATTAAAAAACAAACCAACTCTGGAGTGCTTTGAGGAAGAAGAAGAAAACAGCAAAGGAAAAAAGGAAAAAAGAAAATCCATGCTGTTCTTGGGCAGTGTCAGGGAAGTAAGGCCTGAAGTTGCCATACTGGGTCCAGTCTATTGCTACTGTAAGTGAGCATAATCCACTGATTCTTATGTTGAGCTGTGATGTGTATAAGGCTATGACACAGATTATGTAATTTAACCTTTGTGATGTACAAAGGATCCAATACTGAGCTCCTGTGTACATATGCCACAGATGGTGTTTGATGCTTTTCCACGTGGTGCTGGATTCCAGCTTTCTCCTCAGGCTTTCCATGTCAGTTGTAACTCACCTGGAAAAATGTTCAGGTGTATTTTTCTACTGCAAAAGCACAAGATGGAAATGTACCCACATTAACTCCCCACCACAGTTCAGCCTCATGGGTGTTACATGATGCAGGCAAAGGCACAGTTTGACACTTTACATTGCTTGCCTTCTTCCACACACCAGCATAAGGAATCATCCCACCATTGCCCATTCATTTCTTTTTCCACCTGCTTGTCTGTGATGGGTTTTTTTTTCTTTCTCATTCATGTTCATCAGGTGCTTTCAATTCCCAAACATGTTCCCAGATCTTTTCCAGTGTCAGCTGTTGAGCTAAAAAGGGATTTTCTGAATTTGATTGATCAGGTTGTCACAAACCTGGCTAGGAGCCATTTGTTGGACACTAATCAGATTGCTGCTGCAGGATCCAGCTGCCGAGTTTCCAATGCGCTTTTAGTTTCTGGAGTGTAAAGAGAGACAAAAGCACTACACCTTACTGAGCATCTTGAGGGGCATAGAGCCTCTATTGACCACCCCTTCTTGAGTACTTGACCTCCTGCTGCAGTTGTCTGTCCCTGCAGGTTTGCACACCTTTCCCAGGTAGCTTAAGTACAGCCTTTCACAGAATCCTATCACGAGGCATGAGCCTTCTGCCTTACACTTTAGTTCATCAGGCACTGCTAGATGTAACGCATGTGTGGTAGGGATGAATTTTGCGCACAATGCCTGAACCTAGCATCTCTCAGAAAATAGAGATAATGAGAAAACAACAAACACATATCCCCACCCACTGCTCCCTCTCTCTTTGTTTCAGTGGGGGATCTCCTGCCTTCAGATTAGCAGCTCATAATTTGTCTTTTCTGAATGTGGTTATTCCCTTCACTAAATTAGCCTTTTTCCTTTCAAAAACCATTCACTCCCCTCTCTGTCATCCATTCTCTCCTGCCTCTTGAAGTTTCCTGTTTTGTTCCTTCTCCAAGTCTTTCTTTGATCCTTTCTATCCTTATCTGGCTTTGTTCAACTTTTTGTGTTGTGCATAAGGCTCAGTAATCCCATCACCCCTGAGTTCAATCTCAGTCATCACACACCAGGGTTCAAGAACCAACTACAGTCAATGATGCATGAAAGATTCTTCTGCCTAATAGTGAGTAGGCACCCACGCTGAAGCTACATTATTAGTTGCGGCAATGTAAGAACACTGACATCAAGAAAAGCGCACAACTCATGCAAAGGTCCCACATCAACATGAGGCTCAGGACCAGCTGTTCAACAGCAGGCACCCAAGGAAGAGGCGTTTGAACGTAGTGCTATTCTAGTAGCATTGTAGGCTTAGTAGTACAATGACTCTGGAAGACATAAAGGTATTTACCTGAACGAGCAACTGGGGCCTCCAGCTGCTCGTGTGGCAAGTGTTCAGAGCTGCTGGCTCTGGAGGACGCCTGCCCACCTGGATCTCCTCCACCCATTCAAGTTCCCTGCACAAGAAGTTGGAGGAAAAAGACAAGATCAGGACAAAGATTAACTCCTGGCTGTTATGTAGAATAATAGAAGCATAGAATCACGTAGTTTGGACAAGACCTTTAAGATCAAGTCCAACCATTAACCCAGCACTGCCAAGTGCGGCACAGTAATGAGTCAGGGTCCCAGAATATATTATAACCTGCATGTTGTTATAAAAGGAAATAGGTGGAACCATCATGCTGTCTGTGGCTGCAGCTTAGCAGATGGTCCATTCGCACCCTATAATTTATGAGCCATGCTGCAGTATGATTTAGAGGGTAGAGAAGAGAGTGCTTCAGTTTCATCAGGGACATGGAGGTAAGGGACAGCTTCTCATGAATGGGCTGGAAATACAACTTAGGGTATGAGACAGAGTCTTCGTGCACTGACATGCTCACACACAGACCAATGCACACATCACCCTTGCAATAAGGATGACTCGATGAGCTCTTATTATAAATGATCCTTGGCTAACAACATAGGTAAAGTAATTTATGGCTCTTCTTGCATTTCTGCATAATCTTTAGTAGGTTGAATTGTCCATAAATCTATTGCTGTTCTTTGGGTACAGATGTGAATCCAAGGACTCTCTGACTCTTAAAATGATGAAGTTTGGCAAGCAGAAATCACTTTTAAAATCAAGGATTCAGTCTTCTCTCATTTAAAGACTGCAGGAAGTGGTGACACACTTACAGGAAGCAAGGCCTGATTCTGGTAAACTGAGCTGAAATAACTTGCAATTTTCAGAATGGGATGAAACACATGGCAATTATAATGCAAGAAGCTTTATGAGGATGTAACTGTTTAAAAGCTGATTATGGAAAAAAGGGACTTGGCATTCAATCTGGAAGGGTAGCAGAGGGAGGGATGGCTGCATTGCAGGACTCCTGTTGGTGTATGAATGTCTGCACCATGGTGGCATTGTTATCCCCTTCTTGTCCTGACAGTATACAGTCAATGGCACTTCAGGAGGTGGGTGGGGGACATCTGGTTAATGAGGAACAGATGGACATCATCGGACGTGCGCTCTACCTGCTCTTTGTTCTGCTGCTCCCTCCCTCACTCTCTGATTTCTCCATTCTCCCCTGCAGCTGAACTCCTCCTTCTCCCTCCTTTTAAATAGGAGGGAATGTTTGTGTGCTCCCGAAAAAGGGCAACAAATGGCTCTGGGCAGAGACAAGTGCAATACCAGCAAATGCAGTTAGGAAACATCTCATCTCTTGCATGTGCCTTTCTCTGGCACCCCTACATACTATGCTGGTCCCACTTACTGCATCCCCTTCCCACCTGTGTTCCTGGACCCACTGTGACAGTGGGCAACAGGGGCCACTTTCTCATGTGCTGTTTCTTTGATAGCACCCGTTTAATGATTTGAGAAGGACTTTCTTGAAGCCCATTCCTTGGTCTCCCATAAAAATCTGAAAAGCTGAATACAAACCAGATCCTGAGAGGAATACAAATTCCCAAAGGCTTGTGCATCTCACAGCTCAGAGGAGACATCACAGTTTCCTATATGTGCTTCTACGAAGGAAATCTTCCTAAATCCTTGTGTTTCAACCAACACTGACAAAATAGCAAACTAATTCCTATGAAGTTCCAATTGGCTTTCATTAATACTGGTGGCTTTCATTGAGATTTTCTCCCTGAGTGATATGACAGAGAAGGCAGTCTCTAACCCCCTTTTCACTCCTTCCTATAACAGTTTTTCTTCACTAGAGTTTTGTTTGCTCACAGTTAACGGAATTAAACCAATCCCTCAGTTTAAGTTACGCGATGTCCTCATGTAACATCAGGACAAGGTTTACACCTTCCACCTCCCTCTAACTCACCAAGCATTTTAGTGTGGGTGACAAAGTGCCCTGAATCAGTCTTTCACGGGCAGCAAGCAGAGGTATAGTCAGCAGTCCGGCTGTGCCACCTTCTTCTGTCTCTCTACTCTGAGAGCTGTTACAGCGTCCAAAACTGGGATTAATTTTCTGTGTTGGATAAAAGGCCTCTGTCCCTTCCGTGGTTTCTACTACAGCTGCTTTTGAGACATATTGGATTTTATACATGTGGCACAAACATAGCATGAACAAGGAAGGAGAGCTTCAAAGGAGAATGATTTAGGTTGGCTGAGGTAGAAACCAAGTTAATTCATTTGAGTTGATCATTTCAATGAGGAAAATGGACTGAGTCCCGGTGGTATTCTCACCATTGCACACAAATGCTGAGTTAGCATCCAGATCCATCCTCTGCCAGGATTTGGACTTTATGGGCAATTCAGAAGTCTTATTCAATACACATCCCAGCCAAAACATCATGACTATATCTGATTGTCCTTGGCTTTCCTTCCAAGATCTTTTCCATTCTCCCTTTCTGCCTTTTCCCAAATAAGCCCTCACTCCTCTCTTACATCCGTGGGGACTTAAGCAGCAGATTCTAACACAGTGAGTTAGCAACACCCCAGCAGCCTTACAGAGTCCAATAGCTACTGGCAAGACCAGGCAACAGAATGAAAAGCCTGTTTATCTCTCTCCTTTTGCCATTCATCAGAAACTGAAGCAAACCCATCTTAGCTTTTTTTGTATGACCCTCCCTGGGACTCTATTCCTGCCTGGAGGATTTCCTTCGTAACAGCAGAAGAGCGAAGAGCCTGATCCCCACTCAGTAACCTCTGAAGTCCAGAGTGACAAGACTGTCTTTACTGTACTCCTCTCCACAAGCTATTGAGCATGGCAACACAGTCTGGAACTGGTGCATGCTTCATTGAGTTCACAGGGAGATCCCAGTCTAAGGATCCCATCCAGAAGTCCTCAGGGAGAGAATGTGCTCAGCCATCCCTGGCAGCTCATCTCCAGGCTTCAGCATGCACATACAAACAAGTCTGTCAGGCCGCTCAGCACTACCACTTTCCATCTGCTTGAATGGCTGTACGCTTCTTGTTTCATCTCAGGTCCTTTCTCCAGATGCATCTCATATCTCTCCTTGGACACATTCCACAGGGACAACAGCTCTTTAAGAAGTCCCTTGCCCATAAAAGAGGTATCTGCTCAAGGTCATTGGTCATTCAGTCCTCCTCATGCAATGGAGTTGGGGTGGTCTGGGTGTTTCTCACCAGCATAACCTCTGTTTGACAGCTCCCTTCCCTTCAACTCCAGGGTGCAGGTCTTGGCAATAATGTCATCTTCAGTGTTCCACCTCTAAATAGTCTTCCATCTGCTAAAGAGTGAAAATCGGTGTCAGTGCACCTGAACCTGTTCCCTCGGAGGG
Source organism: Bolborhynchus lineola (assembly GCA_025448015.1). Lineage (NCBI taxonomy): Eukaryota > Metazoa > Chordata > Aves > Psittaciformes > Psittacidae > Bolborhynchus > Bolborhynchus lineola. The sequence goes on along the minus strand of JAOEHX010053354.1, from coordinate 27,449 downwards.
AGATTTTCTATGCACTGCCCCAGATTTGTCAAGTCCATTATGAAGAGCCCTGTTGTGCAGAACTTCAAGACACATTGCTTTGTAAGATAAATGCAGGTTGAAACCATGCAGCTGCATTCCTAGAGAAAAGGGCTACAATTCCCCAGAGACCCTCGAAGGTCCAAGGTAACTGCAGTCATGACCTCATTGCCCTCACCAGTCTCATCAGTGCTGTAATGGAATGAACTTGTGCAAGCCCCACTGGAGAAGGGACAGAACTAATAATACTGAGCATCTCTTCTATAGCAAGTGCATGCCCAGAAATGACCTGGTCTGCCTGAGGAAACCTTATGCCTATGACTGCATAGGGAAGAAACTGGGGTTTACTGATGGTTTTTGGATTCTTGCTGCAATTTATTGCGAACTACAAACTGATTTTCAGCTTTGCAACAGAATGCAGCAATGCTAGGAGAAGTTCATTGCTTTTTGGCTGTTGAGACTGTTTCACTGGGATTTCAGGATTCCAGTTTTCCTGAACTGCACACAGAACTTCTCAAATGTGATGAGGCCCATGGTCACCCCAAGCCAAATAAAACATCTCTAGCCTGAGTTAGAGTTCAGTTTCAGTCCTTTTTCTCTGATTCAGTTTCACTGGTAAGTTGGAAATAATTATGCATCATAAACCTTAGGTGAAGTCTGGGCTTCCACCCGCAGCTTACCAGTGATGAAGAACATTGTGACCAGCTAATGGGTGGATCCACTGTACCATTCATCCTTTTCCGACACTTAAACTGACATGGAAGGGTTTTTTTACTTCAATATACAATTCACCAACAGAAGTCTATCAATATGTTGCCAGTCTGGGTAAGTCTGGTTTTCCCTGCACGTGCTTTTCAATGTGATTCCTTTTACCTTTCAATTTCTACATGGAACACAATTTTCAGCAGCTGGATCCTGCGGTAGGATGAAATTTTGCAGTTACTCTGTAGGAATTTTTAGTCTGACCATTATCATGCTGTGTAAGTATTTAAGCATTGGCTTGCCTGGCTTTGCAATGACATAGCACTGACTTTCACCCCCTAGTTGTGTTTGTTCACATACACCCTCCTATCACTGGGCAGGGGGTGTTAGTTAAGAAAAGGTTGGTGAGACAGTTGTGTCTGTTAGTTAAGTTTGAGTCATAAAATAACTGAAGCATTCAGGTGAGGAGAGACCTTACAAAGTCTCTAGTCCAAGCCGTTGCTCAAAGCAGGGTCGGCTGTGAGGCCAGGTTTGCTCAGGGCTTTATCCTTCTGGGGCCAGGTTTGATATCATATTCCAGCAGAACTTCAAATGAATGTGGTATATCACTGAAGAACAGCCATCCCTAAACTTTCAGAGGCATATAGCTTTTAAAAAATTAATATTTAGGTCTTAGCGCTATGTGCATCACACCTTTGCAATTTATCACAGCTCCTCACTCTACCAGTCCTCAGTAGGAGCTGATCAAGAGATGAAAACAGCCATATGAGATCTCAAATCAATATAAGCTATAAACCCGGCTTGGGCAATATACTTGTGAGAGGGCCAAAGGAAGAACACAGTATGACTTTCTAAGTGGTACACACAAGTAGAAAGAAAGCAGTGCTTTATCTACTTTATCACAATAACTAGGGAGTAGCCAGACAGTAGGAGATGTAGGAAAGTGTGACCTGCAGTCTCAAGCTCCTTGGGAGCTCAGCATGTGCACCCTGGAGACTGTGAACCCATAGGAACATCTCTAATGTCTCCCTACACCCTATTTCTAGACCCTGCAGTCAGATGCACATGGGGTTGCCCTCTGTCCTGGGGATGAGTGGACTCCTCTTTATGATTCACTCCTAATCAGCTTCTGTGCATGTAACAGGAACTTACTCCTTTCTGTTGGCAAAGGGTTACGCTGGAGGAATCACTGTGTCATAACCCACCCAGGCCATCCTTAAGGTCCTGGTACTAGGGCTGGGTGTATGAAACCAGTGAAGTTGTCTCTGGTCAGAATGGATGTTACTGGATTCAGATTCCTGCAGTAAACCCTGTCAGGAGGGACAGGAAGAAAATTATCCTTCTGAAATCCCATTTATTTGGCCTCTTATTCAGGAAATTGTACAAGAGCTCAGGGAGTATATTACCCCAATCATGGAGTGTGAAGTGGATGGAAAGTTTTAACAGTGACACCCAGCAATTTAGCTGTTTCAGATAAAACCTACTTTTTTCTCCCCCTAAATGTGACAAAGGATCATAGTCTTCATATGCTGGGGATCTACTGCTGTAGGTCGCACATCTGCAAAACTGTGTCAGCCAGGGCTGCTCAATAGTTCAATGATCTATTGGACAAATGAGAGAATGAGAAGCACAGTAAAAGGCAATCTGAGACCACGTGAGTGTCTGTCAGCCAATGCCACAGTTCTGGAAAACCCAGGTTTGTAATTAGAAACAGTAAGTATTTCATAAAGCAGTATCTTCTACTGTGATACATGTTAGATAAACACACAATAAAGGTCTTAGGCTGGCCCACTGGATCTAATTTGGTCAGGGTAATCAAACCTGCAGCCAGAGGAGTCTTCCCAAGCTTCAGGCTCCCAGGAGAGGCTGCACCTCTGGGTGATACCATACACTGGTGCTCCAGAGACACTGACCACAGGGTTGCAGGCAGCTTTGTGCCCTTTTCCCATAGCAGTGTCTGCCTTGGTCACAGGCAACTCCTCTTTACTGTCACCACCAGTAATTCCTCACATGCACACATATCAGTTACTTTCAGTCCCTCTTTTCTGGAGCTGACTGCTCAGGCCAGCCAGGGAATGAGATGCTGCACTCCAAACCTAATGCAGTGCAGCCAGAGGAACACAGACAAATTACTTTGCAAACAGCCCCACATTTGCTTGCTCGTATTCACTAGTACACCCCACGGCACAGAGTGTTACTGCATTACATATGGTAGATGAGCACTTGATGTTTTGTTGGTTTTGAGATGTGTGTGATTCCCAGCACTGCTTATCTGGCTTATAGCTCACTTATAATCTATGTGTTGGGCATGTAATGGTGTGCAGTAGCATGATTGATCCAGAGCTAGATGTGGTGACATTGTCACTTCTGTCCCTCTCTTTTAAACAGTTCATCAGATATTTGCAATCTAAGTTTCCAATACCAACTTTATTTGCGTGAGATATCACTTTGCACTGCAGCCATTTCACTGTACACAACATCTGGGATTTGATTTCAGGACTTCTCCACTCAGAAGAAAAGGCCTTTCATCCACCAAGCTACTAAGAGTGGTTTCACTGGCTTGGATTGAGAGGATGGACATTTATAAATAAATATATAATAAATATGCCAGCAAATCGTATACATTCAACTGCATTCACAGCTTGAGCTGAGTGAATTTGAGGCAGTGTGAGCTGCTGCAGTGTGTCATTTTCTCTGTCCTGCCAGCACATAGTTCACACAACTTAAACTATCTCAACTATTGCTGGACTCCCCTGCACTTGTCCCTTGCTACCCAATAAACAGGATAGTGATGTGGCGTTCCTAATAGCACCTCTAAGATTGCCCTATACTACAACAGTAGCATTCCTGGAGCAGCCAAGAAAAGAAACATAGCTGGAAAGACCAGTAATTGAGAAAGCTGATATATTTTCACCAGGAGACAACAGCAATTCATACCCTCTACCTATCATTATCCTTAAGTATCGATTCTCCAGTCACATTTTCTTAGTTAAATGAATTATTTCATCAAGAAGGGTTTCTGCGGTTGCAGTCAAACCTTGACTGAGCATATATGTGCATTTGGTATGAAAAGTGCATGTGACCTGAGTTTTAGACTAACCTCTAAGACTACCTTTTTAATGAAAACTCAGCACGCTACATCTTCTACTGCTGGTTAACTCCTACCATCTGAAGGGACAGGTTATGTCCTCATGGGCCTGTTGTCAGGATATTGTATCTTCCCTCTCAAAAATCATGTGTTGGTTATCAGATGAGTGAGAAGATAAGTTTTAGTAAACAGCATATAAAATATTTGTGTGTCATCATTCAGCTTACTTTAAACAAATTTGCTTCAATTGTGTTCCCACTCCATTTGTCTGCCTTCTGTGACTGTTCCAGCAACATATTTATTGGCATAGATTTCCACTTAAACAGCAACATTTAAGTGAACATGTTTGTAAAAAAGCAAATGTTGAATCTATAATCAAGAAGTATGCACTGTGATGAGACACTGCTATTAGTGAGTTACAGGCACTACCATATAGTTACTGGAAATTTTTGTCTGAGGGGAACTTAGAATTTGAACACAAAGATGAGAGCTGCAAAAGAATCTGCTTTTCTGGGCGTATTTTTGACATGTTCTTTCTTTTAGTGGCGGGCAATGGAAACTGAAACCTTTTCCATTTCCAGTTGATGGCACAGAACAACAGCAATTTAGTATATGCATCCAGTTAGGAAAGAACTGAATCTTTTATCCTCTCATATACTTCAAGCAATGCTGTCAGAAATGGATTAGCAAACAAATCAGAGGTTGAATTACCCCAATGTTGTCAAAAAATATCAATCAACAAACAAATTAAGGGAAATTTCTATTTTCCTCCAAGAATTATTTAAATACAGATGGGAGTGATGCTTAATAGTTCTGAGGGTGTGGAAGGCTGGTGGAGACCTCATAGGAGCCTTCCAGTATCTGAAGGGGGCCTATAGGGATTCTAGGGAGGGACTCTTCATTAGGGACTGTAGTGAGAGGACAAGGAGTAATGGGTTCAAACTTAAACAGGGGAAGTTTAGACTGGA
>JAOEHX010053354.1:0-22573 GCA_025448015.1 Bolborhynchus lineola | reverse complement strand
GTGGGAGGTGTCCCTGCCCATGGCAGGGGGGTTGGAACTAGATGATCTTAAGGTCCTTTCCAACCCTAAGTATTCTACAATTCTATGATATGTCCCAGACTCTTCAAAAGAGAAGGAAGAGTTTTCTGTTGCTTATGCATGGAATTGTACTTTTGCATTATTTTTCAATCCCATTTTTTGTTACATTGGTACTGTGTGTTGGAAGAATGAGCCTGGGTTCACAGTGGAAAAATACAAGATGAAAGTTGAAACAATTGAAAAATAATCTGAGATCAATTGAAATCAAGACAGGGGGAAAGAGAGTGAGAGTCCCAAAACCAGAGAGATGGAAATGTTAGTCCAGGTCACAGTAGTATTGGAGAAAAACATATGTCAACAACTGTAGCTGTGGAAGGTACTAGCAGAGAAATGCAAGTAAAGGCACAGACTGGAGCAAATCAGCTTGGAAAACAAAGGAGAGGAATTTGATATTTTGCCTCAAAGCAAATGGGAAACCATGAGTTTGAGATGAAAAAGCAAAGATGTAATACCGGTTGTGTTTAGTAGTACACGCAAATTTGGAAAAGCCCTCAGTAAGAACATTTCAAAGGTCAGACCACGCTGTAGACATTATGGCTGGTAGATTGGCTGTTAGAGCAGGGAAAGCAGGTTTGCAGTTCACAGAAATGCCCAGGCTATTCCTAACATCTGCACAAAGGGCTTCACAGAGGGTCAGGAAAATAACATAGATTATTTGAAACATTTTAGATTAAGAAAAACTATTCTGTGTGTGAAGGAGTTAACTGAGAAAAGCTGATACAAATTGGGAAGCTTTCTTAGGCAAGAGAGGCTGCAGGTAAGCAGGGAAGAGCCAGCGCAGTTATAAAAGGTATGTGTGCATTTGAGTACTATTGACATTATAGTGGCTGGTAGAGCTCAGAGGATTCTTTTACTGAAACACATTATTTGTTTGTGAATGTCAGTTTGTTGAAGCTGACACTCTGCAGGAGAGTACTTTCTAGTCTCAGCGGAAAAGGTTGCTTAGATCTGAGACGGGATGACTAGGCAGAAGGAAAGAGAGAGAAGAGTCGATCAGAAGAGCCAAATAATTAACTCAACTAGAATACAAGAAATCCAGGGTGAAGAAGAAGAATTTTGAAACAGTTTCCACCATTTCAATACTAAGCCTTGCTGCCAGACTACTAGTTCGTCTAGGGCAGGGCTGCTTCCCCCTTCCTCATAGAAAAAAAATAACTGAGGAGTTATGGATACGCCACAGTGCGAACAGAAGATTTATTCTGAAACTTCTGAAATGCCCTGATGCTTTGCACCATCACATCTCTCCACCACTTCAGACAGAAAGAAGACCCTGAATCAGCAGTATCCTCATGAATGGAGGTCTCTGGCTCTGATGCCAGAAGTAATCGAGCTCTGTGTGGTCTTGATCAGATGGTATACAACTACATTTTCATAGGTTCTCCTTTCTAAGTGCCTCATCTGAGATATTTTGCACCTACCGTTCTATTCTGTACTGTTCAAACGTGCTGAAGACCTACTGCTCCCTTTCAAGTCCTACGGCAAAGCAATTAGGTTAAGTTATTTCAGACTGCGTTCCCAGAAATGAAGATGCTTAAAGTGAATGAACACATGAAAATATTGTCCCTAATATCTCTGTGACTCAGCTTTTCTATCTCTACAATGGAGAAAACGATGCTTACTGATTTTGCAAAATGCTTTGAGCTCTGCAGATGAAAAGCAGTATGAATGTTAAGTGTGATTATAATTTTTATTAGAAAAAGATTTAAAGGATCATCTCTCCCTGGAGAAGGGATCCTAGCACTGAAGAGACACCCCTGTCAAAAGAACTGCTTGAAAGTTGAGCAGCTGCTGAGGACCAGAGTACCTTCATCCCAGTGAATACACCGAGACAGATGGAGTGGACAACCATTTCACAAGGCTGCCATGAGGTAAAAAAAAGAAATGGGACAGACATCATTATCAGAAAGGAGATCATTAGATTTCTGCACTGTGGTCTGCATGAACCTACAGCAAAACCAGACAGGGACAGTCATGTTGGAGAGATAGGAGTGAGTGACTCTCTTAAGTGCTCTATGAAGAATAAGGAGGTTTGGGTGCTTGTTAAATAGAACAGTAGTGTCGATGGAGGAGCCTGAGGACACAGCACATAATGGCTTATTTTCAAAGAGCTGAGCAGAGTATCAGAAGCTAAGGAATTACTGGGAACAAGAGTAAAGTAAAAAGCTGGAGTAAGGAGACAGGCCTAAATGATGAGAGGTACCAGGGTCAAGAGAAGTAGTTGTTTTTTTGAGTGACTGAACTATGTCAGATGTTTCCAGGGCTGCAAAATGAGTAGGAGGAGAGGCATGAGAAAGGCTCAGGAAAGGGCGGTGTTATGTTTAAGTGAGATAAATCAGGGCAATCTGCGGTTGAAAGATGGAAAAAGTATATTGTACTTGTCTGCAAAAGGGCTAAGAGGTGGAAACAACATGGGTGTGCTGGGAAGAACACTACTGTCAGAGAAACAGCTAATAGCAGCTTGAGAAACAAAGGAATAGGATCAAGACAATCCATTATAAACTGCCCTAAGTCTCCTGCTGGGTATGGAGGAGGGAGTCATACTGTTGTTTCTGAAACTATAACCCGAATTATGGAAAACCAGAGGCTGGACAAAGTATCCTGAAGATCTTGAGGTGATGGATTTTGTTTGGTTTTGGTTTTTAACGCAGACGGAGTTGGACAGAAATGGAGCTTAACACAGCACTGCAGGTATTGCCATAATGACCGGAGAGAGGAAAGGAAGGAGCCAGTCAAACTGCAGATGAGCACTAAAAAGCATGTGGGGAGAACAACTGAAGGGAATCAAAGGTTTAGTTTAATCCTGAGATGAAGAGACAACAGGAGTTTGTGCAAATTAAGCAAGACAGCGCTGGGTAGGGAGGGAAAAGTTGGGCTCATTAGAACAGATTCCCAGAAATCAGGAAGCTGAAGCTGAGAGTAAAGCAAAGACTGTAAGAAGTCTGAAGTATCATGGAAAGTAAGAAAATAGAAGAAATTCACATGCACAAAGTTGATCCAGGAGTGAAAGGAGAGGTAGGCTGTTTAAAAATATACCTAGGATCTACTCAGATTTTCAGAGAGTGGAGATGGGGGTCCTCGTGAGAGGAACAGGGATGATTCAGTTCTGTCCTTCAGGATCTACTGTTGGTAGGACATGATCCAGGGAAGCTGCAATAAACAGCAAAGACAGCTGCATTGATCTCCTTGGTAGCTTGCAGAATGTGGGAAATGCTCTACTGCTGGGATTATCACTTTGGTCATGCTCTGGGGAGGTCCCGAGGCTGGAGGCAATTCCACTGCTTTCCTCTCTATAGAAATGCTCTGCATCCTACAACCTGTGGGATGCAATGGGAGATCCTCAGGCCCTCTGTGTCATACTGTTCTGCTGCTGTAATGGCACCCATCCCACTGCTCCTAGAGGGCTCTTTTCTGTCGACAGCCTCCCCTTACAAATAAACACTCCTGATGTGCAGATGATTGATTAGGCAAGAGCAATGTAGAGACATCATTTTACCAAGCTATTTAGACCAGACCATGAAAGTACAAGCCCACTCAATTCTCAGAGCCGGAGAAGCCCAGCAGGACTATAGGGGAGGCTTAATACTCACACTAAAACACCCAGCATGCAGCAGCTATATTATCTTTTTCTTACCTGCTGTTCCACTTGTGTCACTCTCTCTCCTTGAATCCCTGTGCTGACTTCCAGCCTCTTTCTACATCAAACTTCAGTTCCTAATTTCATCTTCAAGGCCTCACATGGCTCTGTTGGGAGCTTGCTCCCTCCTTCCTCTCCCACCCTACTCACTCATCTCCCCTTGCCCAGCCCCTCCATCTTCCTGCAGCAATGACTTCATTCTTTCTCTCCTGATGCTCCCTCCCCTCTTTCCACCACACACCCTATTCACCTCCCTCGTGCCTGCCCTTAGGACTCATTTACTGCAACTAGTCTTCCTGCGCTAATGACTTCCACTTCTCCTATGACATTGGCAAGCTTTGCCCCTTCTGACTATTAACTCTGTTTACTATTACATCTGTAGAAGGAGGAATGATTCAGAGATACACAGCCAAGGCCAGGAGCAAACAAGACATGAACATGCCATAGCTCAGCTTGTGACCTTTCTCAAGCACTTCCCTCATTCCAGCCTGCACATTTCAGACTAGTCTCACTCCTGCTGTTTTCCCCCTGACCTCGCCAGAAGCAGGATACATGGCTCACAGTTGCTGCCTGAGAGCCTCCTCTAAAAAAGCTGAGCATCCTCACTTGTTAGTGCCCCACAGGCTGGGGTCTTTGTCATGTGAAACCCTGGGGGCAAGATTCTGCCTTTTGAGCTGCCAATAGAGCTCTGTGTACGCAGGGTGTCATGTGGAAATACATAATAATGCTTAATGCTAAGAGCAGACGGCATTAGCAGGGGAAGACTTCCCTCTCCCACTCACCCTTTGTCTATCCGCTTCTTTCCCGTTGTCAAAATTTAGCATCCTCCACTGAGAGACTCCGTTTTGCTCTGATGCTTGGAAGGCATCCAGTCCCAGCTCACTCGCTTTCCCTGCCAGTCTCCACAGGTATTCTGTACACAGGGCTTCCAGCTTGTCAAGAAATGCTCTCTCTTCTTCCCCCCGACAGGGGAATCTCCAAGTTCCAGGGTTGTTACAGGATCCTGGTGGCTAGGCAAAGTCATTCGTTCTTGTTCTGATGTATTAATCACCCCTGGGCACCATGAAGTACGCTACTGGAGAAGAGCAGCTCTTCAGTAGGTGCAGAGGGCAGCCCTGAAGAAGCATTCACACAATGTGTTTGTCAGGTCAGGTCACAGAGGAAGCTAGAGGAAAGCCTGCATGGTTGTGTTTCTAACTTGTCCTAAACTCATTTTGGTGTTAACTAAAAATGGCTCCAGGAGAAGCAGTTTGGACTAGAAATTAATGCATAGTATGGATTTCATGTTTGAGGTTGACATGACTCTAATGTAGGCTTGGAAAAACCAAAGCCACAGCCTTCCAAGGCTGTGCTGATCATGAGGGCTAAGAGAACAAGGTCTTGGTGCACAACAATATCTCAGAGGTCGGTTTTGAAGACAAGTCCCCTTAACTGTCCCCAAGGAACAGATGTGCTTTCAGCAGCCACATCTGTCCCAGCAGGACCCAAAGAGAAGCTGCAAACATCTGTTCAGTAGGGTAGCTGAGGCTGACGCACAAACTGGGCTGGAAAAACATGAAAAACTGTTTTCCTGCCCCACAAAGCCCTGAAATTATAAAGCTTCCTGTTCTACGCTGGGCTGGGACAAAGGTGGTTTTTAAAGCCTTTTTTTAGACCAAAACCATGAGTTAGATGCACTGAAACTGTCAGTAAGCCAATTGCTCAAATACTCACAATATTCACCTGGAATTCAGGTGGTTTTGTCAATGTCTCCGTATCCCCCTGAGAAAATTTCATTGAAAAACTCTGAATAACTGCAAGAGAGAAAGACCTTCAGCAGCAGCTGTAGCATGGGGGAAATAAAAAGTTATTTACTCATGGAGAGACATACAGTGAGAGTGAAATGCCTCCATTCTTTGATCTTGGCACATTTCCTGAGTGGCAACTCCAGTTCGAAGGTACGATAATGAGGTTAACATCTAAGGTGCAGCACAACATTTGTTGTTGCTTCACAGACTTCTGTAGCTATAGAAACTACCAGAAACTGAGGAAGTGTCTGGAATTTCAGACCAGTGAGTCCAGTGGAGAACTGGTAATTTTTTCCAAGGCAAAGTGGGCGAATCTGGAAGGAGTTTGCATTTTGGCAGTCTTTAGGAGACAAGATGTTAATTTACTGGCTTTAAAGCAGGGAAGTTTCAGTTCTGAAACTTGGGCTACGTTATCTCATGTGTGGGGTAAGTGGGGAGGCAAGGTTTGGTGTAAGAATCTCTGATGGGCGTATCTCCAAGTAGTACAACTCTGGCCACAGAAGGTGACTTGGTACCTGCCTTGGACATGATTCAAAGCCTTAAACGGCCTTTCAAGTTTCTAACTGAGTGTAACTGGACCAGGTCACATTAGAAATAATATTCCCTAGCCTAGTATTGTGAGTAAATTTTATCCCATTATGAATAGCCTCCTCCCCAGGACGCGAGAGTAATGTTATGTGTAGCATAGCTGAAAACGCTTCAGAGATTAGCCCTAGCACATAGCTCACACCTACAGACTCTTCTGTAATAAAGTAGCGTACTCAATGGATGAAAAAATATTGGTGCGGCAGCACGGCTTGCAGTCAAGCTTCAAAGAGGTTATTATGACTGAGCAGCAGTACCTGCTCCCCCATATGGCTTCTGTGGCTGTGCCACAGGTAGTTTCACACTCCTCCTTCACAGCCTCCCCTTCAAGCTCCCCTCTCCAAATCACCCCTCCCTCACTGACCTCCACTCACCCCTACTGCAGGCATCATCCCTAAATCTAGCATGCTTTTCCCCTCCACTGTTTTCCTTTTAAAACCTAGAATAAACTAACACAATACGCGCACACATGCAACTGTAAATGTCCCATGATTCTGCGCTGCTATAAACCTCCTTCTAAACACCCTGCTGGTACTGTTTGCTTGTTAAATAAGCCCAGTGCTGTGCTTAAATCTAACTTTTGTTGTAAGCATTTCACAAGAGGGCCAAGTCACTTTGCTTCCTTGCAAATCACTGGGGTACCTGCACCCCAGAGGAAATAATAATGAAATTATTAACATTCTAATAGCAGCCTGTAAAAGCCAACACCACTCGCAAGGCTTGGCATTTGTTTTTTGCCCAGCTGCATAAAAAGGGGACTAAAATCAAATCTGTGCAATATCTACTGTAACACCCAATGTTTGATGTGGATTATGAGTAAAGTAGCAAGCTGGAACAGTAGCAGCTTGTCTGGAGATATTGAGAGCCACAGCACGGCTGTGCTAACGTAATTTAATCAGACTCACAGGGGGCAGCTACCCTATTCTGCCCTGTGGGATGTAGGCTGTGTTTACCTACACTTTCTGAACTCCAGACACCCAAGTGAAATATAAGCATGATGTTTGTTTCATGTGTAACAAAGCAAACTCTGTTTACTAGCTCTTTCAGAGCAGAGGGCGCTGCTTTCCTCCTGCTTTCACAGACCAGTCTGGTTTTTACTCCAGATAGTTGCCCTGATAGGAATTGCACCGAAATAATCTCAGAGAAGTATGAGTCTAAAATTGTTTGGAACCCATACACATAACCCACAAAACTCTCCTAATCTCGGATCCCAGCTTGGCTGGGAAATTCAGGAAAAAACACGAAGCCACGTTTGGATTCAGTGCTCAGGCTGATTGGGAAGGGGCTGCTGCAGAGGTTGTCCCCACTCTAGGGATCACGACCAAGGCAGTGACATCCCATTTCTGGGATAGCTAAGGATACCAATGGCTTCCTCCCCAGCTATCTGTAAGAAGGGGCTTGCTGTACATCAGGTCAGCCCTCCACTCCTCCTGCCCTGTCTTCCCCCCAGTTTCTTATTCTTATTGCTTTAGGAGCATTTGGGAGGCTTTGGATCATTTTAGGGAGTGAGGCTGAGGTCAGGAGTGGATTGACCAGGGGTGCACATCCTAAAGAGGTTCGATACCCTTGCATGCCCCTCATCTTAGAGTGCTCCCTGGGATGAGATGACTGGCTGGGGATCTGCTCTGGATTTGGCTTCTCCCAAAACACCAGTGCTTCAGGGTGAGACAAGCGACTGCTACGGGAAATTGCAGAATTAGAAAGTCCTGACCTCCTCCTTGGTGGTTTCATTTTCAGACCGTAGGTGGTGCATTTCAGGGCAATAAAGGGCACAGGGCAGAAAAGCTCCACTAGTGCATGGCATTGCACGTCGCAGCTCAGCCTGAAGCGCTGCAGTCAGCAGGGCTTTCTGCCAAGGAAATCCTATGCCGAGTTCCCTCCTGGCCATCTCTGGTGGGCTGCCTGAAGGGACGGCAGAAATCCCAGTGAGCTCTCCGAGCACAGTAAGGGACAACCAATATTCCCTGCCTGGGTACAGCAGCCTCTGCTCTCCGAGGGCAAGTGTGTGCGAGCTCAGTGAGCACGTAATGGCTGCCATGCTCGTCTGCAGAGCCACCGCGCTGGGGGATCTTTCTCACTGTTGCATGAAGGGCTTTGGGATCCCTGGGGTATAAAAAGTGCTAGAAAAATACAGTCCTTCCCTTGCTCTATTTCCTTGCCTAAAATAAACTTCACACTCATCTGCTGGGCTGGAATAGCCAAAGCAGGTTGCACATCCCCAGTAGAACCTCTCGCCCCAAATCAGGTGACTGTGGCCAGACCCCCACTTCTTACCCAGAGATCATTAAGCAAAGAAAGTGTTGCCTATCTGCCCAGACCTTTTCCCATGGGCAGGGAGGGTGATGAGATGAAAAGTCCCAAGACCACTGGGGCAGGGTTGCAGTTTTCCCATGGGAAGCAAGCTGAAGAATTCCCATGCCTTGCTATTCTCCAGAATTTCTACTGCTGCTTGTCAATTATAATCCAGATTTGACAATTCCTACTGCAGGCTGATGATGTTGTGTGGGAAAACACAGGAGACTTGCTGAGATTGCCAAACTACTAAACACATGTGATGGGGGGTTCTCCCTTCCTCCATGTGTCTGAGCCTTGGAGGGGAATGGGAAGGAGAGCTGAAGTGGCACAGAAGAGGGAGGATGGATTGAAAGCTGCCTCTGTCATTGACTTGCTCCAATCTTTGGATTATTTCCCTGGAGTTCCCAGATATTTTTATTATTAATAACTAATAATAATTTCTGTGTAATGCTTTGCATCTTGAAGGACCCTAAAGCACACCACATACTTCATAAGCTAATTACCAGCTGCAAGCCTAATTCTTCTCTTGGTTGTGGCCATATCTGCTGAAGGAAAAGCTCAGAGTCACACTAGATTTACACCAGTTTAACTGAGGACAGCATCTCCCTATAGATCCAGCTGGATATGTTATAGACAAATGCAGTGTGGAGCTGGAGATGAAAAATTTGAATTGCCTTTTCTCTTCCTTCATAATTTAAAAATGACTAAGGAAATTGCATTCCAAAAGCCTTTTGAACGCAACATTATGACTGCAAGATTCAAGATTCGGATTTTGGGAATAGCCAAGCCCAAATTCCCACTGGAGTAGGAGCTTGGCCCACATCTGAACCAGGGCACTCTACAGCTCATGGCTGTGTCCCAGGCTACACAGGCCACTTTTCACAGTGTAAGGAGGGCTGTTCTCCCTCTTTTCTTGCCTGGTAAACCCATGCTTGTGCATAGTAACTGCTAATCACCCCTAGAGTTACAGTCTTACCACTGACCCCAACCATGACCTACTGTACAAGGTGACCCTGGCTCTGTCCTCTAATGCATGCTCACAAATCAGCAATACGGTTATATCTGAGGATGAAAATTTAACCCAGTAGGATAAGGTGAATTGTAAACTTTCCAATCCATAGTTTTCCTCTGCATACTTCTGGAGAGAGACTAATCCATCCGAGCTCTGGGTCTTTGAGGTCGAATTTGAGATGATTCAGCCCTTATGTCCTCATCCAGCTAAGATGTTGTTTACATGCTCTGATTTCTGAGAGTTTGATGTTGTAAGTCTATATGCAAAACCTGTCCTAGTTACAGTATTGTTGCAATGATAGGTGAAAAAGAAAGAAAAAGAGAAACAACCGCTCTTAAATACTCCCTTTGCCCCATCTTCTCCTTTCCCTCTAGGCTTACATTAGTATCTCTCTTCCTCTGACATCTGGATACACAGCCATAGATTGGGATTGCCTCTGGTAGCTATGGAGCATCTCCTCTCCTCCCACACCTTATGCACATCATTTCTCTCTCACTGCAGATAATTGCATCACCCTTCCTGCTACTCGGCTCACAGTTGTAGTGTCACATTTTGACTTGTTACACACACACACAAATGTTCTTGCTACAAATTGCCAGATTTATCTTTTTTCTTTTTAATCCTCTGTAATATCCTGATTTCTTTCACTCATCTTTTTTGTTTTGCTTGGACTTCTCTCCATGTCCTGATCAACTTCTGCTTCACTTTTCTGCCTTCCACCCCAGGAACTCCAGCACTTAGCTGCACTCTTGCCGTTTAAAACCCAACATTATGCTACAGCATCCAAGCAGGACTATTTACAAACCGTTTTATTGATTATTTTTCTGGTTCCCAGCTCATTTAAAGACCCGTTTTGCCTCTTCTTGCAAGGCAAAGGCAATAGCTTTTACCGACTCAGCTGGTATACCTTGACAACTCTGCAACACAGGGCTTGTATGCCAGGAAGTTCATGTTTTTCCTACCTACAGTGACACCACTCACTCTAACAACTGTAGAAATAGTTTCTAACCTCTGTGCTGAGGAATCAGAGACATCGTCAGTGTTTTACGCATTCGCTGAACCACACAGGAAGGTATCAGTTACAAACACCAAATTATTTCATTGACATATAAATGAAATCATGACATGCATTTGGTATGTACGTATATATAAAACTATTTTCAATTCCAGAATGCCAGCAGCACAGCAGGGGAATGCAAGAAATACAACATTAGGAGGAGCAAATTTATTCACAGCTTTAGATGATTTAGATGAGCCTAATGCATTTTTGCATTTAGTGCTATTTTCAGAAGAAGCTCAGCTCAGGTTTGATTCTGGCAAAGTCTAGAAATAGAGCAAATCATTTACCAGGGGAAATGGTTGCGTTAGATGTACACAAAAAGGATTTTTTTGAATGATTTTTATTACTGCTGTATTGAGGGTTTTCATTTGTAACTTGGACAGATGTCTCGCAGTCCCTGAAAACCAGCCACCCACAATACTTCAGCTTATAAAGTCAAATGGGCTGGATTTGTGTTTGCACCAGAACGTGTTCAAGAGGCTTTGCCCAGTTTTCCCGGCCAATCTCACTGTAACAAAGCACAGGAAATTTCCAGGCACAGTGAGGATATTTTTGTAAGTTATGACCCTGTTAAAAGAGGGTTTTTATAAATGGAAATCTTCATTATAATCTTAATAATAGCTTTTGCTACCTCTGCATCTCCACCCACGTCCATGGGAATAGCTACAGCCAGCTCTGAGGCAGAGTCTCTCGGCTACTTAGCAGCGCGCAGCAGCGTTCGGAGCGGGGTGGGAAGGCGAGGAGGCTGCCTCCTTCAAGGGAAAACGCAAAGCGACTGAAGGCTGAGAGCAGGCGCAGGGTCCGGCCGTGATGCAGCGCGGTGCTCGCTCCCCGCTGCAGCTGCAGCATCAGGACCAGGCAGGCGGAGCGCTGCAGGGGACCGTGCGAGGAACGCCGCGACGTGCGTGATGGGGCTCTTTGCTGCTCCCGCACAGCGGGGGGGACCCAGGCCACATCCAGCAGCACATGTGGCGTCTTCTTCTGTCATTAGCCCCCCTCTCCTTCGCCAGGTGGCTGTCGGCGAGACGGCAGAGAACAACAGGGGAGCTGAGAAAGGCAGAACAGGAGCCCGGTATTGGCTTGGATGGGACTTCTCTGACCAGGGGCCACTCTCCTTCCATCTTGTCATCTCCTCCTCAGTGCAAATCCACACCCGTTTCCCCTGCTTTTTCGTTCCCTACCCATCTCTGTCTGTATTTCTTTCTCTATTTATTAACCATCTCCTGACTAAACTCATTTCCTGAGAACTGGTATTATCGGGTATGATTGGTATTTGCTGCTGTAGCTTCGGTCATGGCTAATATGTGGTGATATATCCCTTCCTTCATGCTTATCAAGATCTTCAAGGCAGTGTTTGTACCATTTTTACTGCAGTAAACTCTCTTTATCATCTGATCCTTAGCAACAGCTGTAATAAACATGATTATTAATACAAGGTGAGGAGGGCTGGTATCCTCCCTTGTAGGCAGGGGGGATATTCTATCATAAGATTGATTTCTATTTTGCATCAGTTCTTTTACAGGCTTCTTCACCGCAATACCTAAATGATTTCCAGTGGCTCGTTAAGTGATGGGTCTTGATATCAGTCACATGTGGTTTGTTCTTTTATCCTCTCCCCAGGGAGAGAATTATGTATGCAACATACTGCTTATTTTGCTAAGGTTTTGCTTGGGTTTTTTAACATATGCACTGATGCATGTTTACATTGGAGAAGACTGTGTCAATGCAGGCACATTGCATTTGGACAGGAAGGTGGCAAGATTTCAGATGGCCCTTTGCTCCCATGGGATATCTGGGATTGTCCCAGGCACCCTTCTGCAGACCTCATTTGTTGCCCCACTGAGCTTCACCTTGCAGTGGGAAGCGGTCCTTAAGGACAGAGCTGTGGTGCTGTGGACTCTTTGGTCTTCAAATTACCCACCTGAGCCAAAAGGTATTGCTACTATCACAGCATCAGGGTCAGATCTACTAGAGCAGCACCTCCTCAAGCCCCCAAAAGACCATCTCTTGTGGCACAGAGGATGCTTTCGCTGGTGTAGCCCTACACCCCGCAACCAAGGCCTTTAAATGCATACTAAGGCACATGAAAAGATGGCCTAATTTCTGTGAGGTGCTATCTCCAGAGAGATTCCCCCGGAGGGCTAATGAGCACTTTTGAAAAGCCAGCCTTTCCTTTGGGCACGTCAGCACAGGTGGGTAAAAGCAGATGCCTACAAGCACTCTCTGTGCTCTCTGCCATTGTGCTCTTCAGTTCCCCAAACCTGTGAGTGCTTCCGAGTGCTTCATTCTTGGAAGGGTGGAGAGCAATGCCTTCAGAGGGCTTCTTCCGTTCTCCCTTTGGCGCTTCATGAAACCTCACTCCCTCTTCTTGAAGTCATGTCAGGCTGGGCATTAACAACTCAGTGTCACTAGTGTCAGTTTTTGACAGGGACAGCAGACCTCCTCTCCTGATTTGGAAGCCCTTTGCCAATATATGTAAGAAAGACACACCAACTGTTTGCCACGAGCCCAGAGGCTGGCTCTGAGCCCCACTTCACCACCTGGTGCAAAAGGACTCTGTCCAGAAACAGAGTCCTGGAGAGGACAGAAATGTTTGCGTTGTGTCTGACAACCTTCACTTCCTGTGCCTCTACTCGCATTTATCTCATAGGTAAATAGTGAATGTTAGTTTAATCTGTAACAAAGATCACATCTAAGGTAGGAGTCACAAGCATGAATCTGGGAGAGCTTTCATGTGTGAGCAGGCTTCGTGTTGATTAGGGAGAAGGTCACATCAAAGGTGAGCACATTACATTTGAACTAGAAGGTGGGGAAAATTATCTGGCCCGAAATGATTCAGTGTCTGATTGTTTTCATATTCTTATTATAAACATCCTCAGGCTATTTCCCTGAGGGAGGCAGGGAAATACCGTTATTCCCATTTTGAGTGAAAGAAAAGAGGGGTGAAGTAACTTGCCTAAAATGATACAGGAAGCTTGGCAGAAAGAGGTACTGGATCCTCGGTTAACACCAAGCCATCTTTGTGAGCTTTTATCGACAACAGCTATATCCAGCCCCCTTTATTTATTTCTCTCGAAGCCATCATGCCAAAACCTCTGTTAAATTGGAGAGTGAGACTGAAGGAAAGCTTTCAGTGGATTGCTTTTTCCATAAATGGAAATATCACAAATCATTCTGGGAAAACAGGTCTTTCTGTTCTCATCCCTCTTTGTCTGCTTCTCTCCTTTTGGACATCTTTTCCTCTGCCTCTGGCTCCCAGCTTTCAGATGTACAGTCCTGACCATTTTAAAGTGTTCCTACCCTGCAGGAAGGGAGTAGCTTTTCATTCTTTGGAACTTACTATTTTGTGATGGATTGCACTCTGCAGGCAAGCGCGACTTCTGAAAGAGGCAGGGCTGCACAAAGCGGCACAAAAATAAACCCCATCACCAACAATACCGAGCCAGGTTCCCATCGGGGGTAGCTTGGTCTGACTCTCGCTGCAGCAGAGCTGACTGCTGCCAGCTGCCCTGGATAGACAGGACGTACCCAAACAGTGACCCCGCTGCATTGGAGGAAGCCTCTCTGAAGGCTGAATGCACAGTTAATGTTGATTTTCATGCACCTTGGGCTCTCAGTCCATCTTGGCAGTATGGCAGGTTGTCTCTGCTCTGTCTAAATGCCCTGAGTGGGCAACCTCTGTCCCAGCCCAGGCACTGGCGGGGTGCCTATTGCACCAGTCCTAGCTCCTCCAGAAGGCATTTTCCGAAGCTTTGGGGAGACCACAAGCAAATGGTGGGGATTGTGTCTAAGGAATCACAGGAATAGACAGGGAACCTGGGGGCTGTTCTGTGATTTTCTATGGGCCTGGGCATCCCCAGCCTTTCTATTCTGAGACAACATAGAGCTCCTCCGCACCTCCTTTGCAGCCTGCACATCCCAAAGCAGGCAGTTCAGAGGATGCCCACACCAGTATGCCAGGGAGAGGGTGGTGGCTGCGATGAATGAGAGAGACTGAAAAGCTTGTGGGTGAGCACAGGAAAGAGGAGGAGGGGAGAACATGGACTGTGCTGGGAGAGCTGCAGGGAGGAGGTGGAAGCACATGGCTGGAGTTTCTCAGAGAGGCATGCAGGAGAAGCCAGAGTGCTCGACACCTGCCTGTTTCAGGGCTCACAGCACCAAATGGCTCAAGTCAGGAAGAATGGGAAGGGCAAAGGGACACAAGTACAAAGGAAGATGTTGTTCTTACTCCCTTGAGGAGCTCCTACATACCCTCCCGAATAGTAATTTGCTCCTGCTTAGGCATTCAGGAGTATAACCTATAGGGCAGCACTTGGCTCTTCCCCCCCGGCTCTGCAAACCGCACGTGCAGCACAGAAGGCTGTTGTGTCAGACCTCAGCAGCGCTGCTGAGCAGCTCCATCCCTCCTCCCCACCAGCACAGGTGCCAGGGATGCTGCTGCACCATCTCAGCAGGCCACAGATGTCTGTCACAGAGCTGCTGAGTGACCTTGGCACAAGGAGTGACACTGAGGCCTTCCCCACACCGAGCTGAACTGCTGCCATCCGTCACTCACTGATCCAAACTGGTGCATTCGCACCATGCCCTCGTGTGCAGCCTGAGGCAGAGGAGTGCTGGCACCCCCGTTTTACAAGGTGGGACTCCAAGGCAGAGAGAAGAAGTGGTTCTAACAGCAAGCCTGGGGCAGAGCAAAAACTGAGTCGTGTTCTCTTACATCCCCGACCAGCATGTTAACAACCTAAATGCTGCATCCATGCTCCATCCATTGCCCAGAGGAGCCAGGAGGCATTGGAGGAGAGGGTGTGATAGCACAAGAATCCAGAGTCACTGCGCTCTGTGCTAAGCACAGACAAAACAGGGGATAAAGTGGGACCAGTATTGCCAGCGAGGGGGGTCAGCCTGGCACAGCATACCAGCCTGCAGTGAAGTACAGCTCCTCAATGCCACTGCATCTTAAGCAAGCCAAGGCTGGACAGCCCAGTGGCCAAGCAGCCTGCTGAGCCAGGTCAGCCAGGACTTTTGGACTCTCAGCACCAGGAGCAAAGAGCCTGCATGTCCCCTCACCCTGCCTAAGCAGATGAACTTCTAACTAGCTATCCCACCCAAGTCCATGTAAAAGGAACCCTGCACAAGATGCTGTGCCTTTCCCAAGCAGCTTGATTCTTCACATAGGAATTAATTAGGCCTCAATACAGCAAGAAATTGAGTAGGGGAGAAGGAGAAGAGAAGAAGCAGGGAAAGGATGGCACAGAGAGAGGAGGCTTCCAGATGCAGTGCCTCTTCCTTCCCTGGCTGATTCCAACTGAGGGTCTCCAGCTGTGTGATGGGAGCCTTGCCTGGGAAGTGCTCCTCAACAGTGTACAAGCAGGAGTCACCCACCATTCAGGATGTGCTGGGCAAAGAGCTGAAATCTGGTTTTGGAGGCTCCTCCAGTGCTTTGGAGAGCACTGGTGCTCACTTGCACTGTACAACAGTGACTGCAGCCAAAGAACCAGGGTGATGAGCTGCTCGCCTGTTGCAGGCAGAAGGCTCCAGGCAGTCAGGGGCAAGCGCAGGAAAGGACCCCCTTCATGCTATGTCTACCTTCCTCACAGGTTTTTAAGTGGGCAAGAATAAGGGTGGGAGTGTGGCAAAGGAATCTGGCTATGCAGCTTTCCTTTCAGAAGACAGCTGGCTAAGAAGCAGACACTTCTTGAACGAGGTAACTGGATTGAGGATGGATGATTAGTAACCTCCTTTCGTAACCCACAGTTTCAGTGTGGGAATAACACTTCAGAGCTACACGGAGAGGCTTTGTTCCTGCTTTCTTCTCCTATTACTTACCTCTCACATGCACACACACTCCTCTGTGCTGTCTCTAGCCTCTCCATGGAAGCTCTTTGAACTAGTAGTTAAAGGCAGTAGGTACCTCAGAAGCATTAGACACAAGATGACTGAATGCAGAAGGAGCTAAGCTTGGGGGCTGACCTAGAGGAACCTCCCTACCTGCCTTCTACAGGTATTTGCTCTCCACTGGCTCCCAAAGAGTTCCAAACTGTGCTCCAGCAAGGCTCAGTCTCAAGAAGAAACTCAGAGCGAATCCTTTGAGCTTGGTCCTTCTTCCAGCCATTAACAAATATCTGGAAGGTCACTGGAATTCATCTGGAATAAACCTTCCAAGACATGACTCTGGGACCTGATATGGTGCCTGCAGGTCTCAGCCTGGGTAGGATTGTCCTAGAAGAGCTCTGGGTTCATCACAGTCAACCCTTCCCAGTGGAAACAACCACAAACGCAATGGCTTCACTGTCCCCTCCCCATGCACACCCAGTTGGTCCAGTGGCTGGGCTCAAACACAGGGTGGCAAGTGGCTTTCCCATGTTGCCACAGCATTTGTCACTCTCCAGACTCAGTCTCCAAATCCTTCTGCTAAGGGATCAGTCAGCCTGAGCCACTCTGGAGGCTGACCTCTGGTGAGGGGGCCAATGGGATCACCATGCCTATCCAGGTAGCTCATGCAGATGCTGCATTTCTCCTTTCTGAACAGATTACGCTCATCGATTCTGTGTTGATGACCAGCCAGTGCAAGAGTCCAGAGGGAAATGTAGGGGAAGGCAGAGGAAGAAGCTTGGGGGAACCCTAGAGGTATAAGGAAATTGCCTTCCATGTGGGCACCCCTGTACAAGCATGAACAGCTTGATCCTTTGAGATACTAGTCCACCAGTGGTCATGATGATGACATGGCTTGAGGGTTACCTCTCTGGGTTGGTGTTTGTGATTTCAAGAGGAGAGAGACTTGAATGATGAAAACAAGAACCTGGTGTACATCCCAGATAACATAAGACTAGGAAGATGTTGCTTGCCTCCTGCTGGGATGGCTTTGCTGATTGTGGAGTGTGCGAAAAAGGATGCCCCATGACTAAAGCTAGCAGAAGGCCCTGAACATAAGCCAGTCTGCTGAAACTGGGGGTGACTAGCCCAGGTTCCCTCACTTACAGTAGAAGATTTTGCACCCCCAATGCAAAGGGTGTTTTGCTGCTGAGCTATGTACACACACATGTGCCGAGCTTCTTGTAGCCTTAGTCTGTGAGATGACACAAGAGATGACCTGATAAAGGTATGCAAAACCAAGCAGTCCTATGGAGAAAGTAGACTAAGAGCTTTTGTTCTTCTCACACTGCACCAGAACAACAGAATATATCCTGCATATGAAAAGAATAGGCAACAAAGTCACAGATGAGAGAAACAAGCGCTTTTCCACCCAAACCTGATCTCCACTGCTGGGATCCACCAAGGTGAAGCACAAACACCCACAATTACACTGGTCAATGCTGAGGGAAGGGACTCTGACCCTTGTGCTTCACAGGGCGATCCAGCCTCTGGCTCCTCTTGACATCCCACTACCTCCCTTGGAGGTGGACAGTGCTCCGTCTATCTGCAGCAGGAGGCATGCCTGCTGGCCAAATCTCCTGCTGCTCTCCACCATTGAGCTAGGGGTGCTGGGTGAGGTGGGAATCAGGCTGGATCCAGACAGCGAATCCGATGTTCCTGTGCAAATAAGATGGAGGGGCACTTGTGAGCATGCAAGGAGAATACCTGAGCATTTAATGGGCATCTGTATGGGAGCAGGCGTGCTGCCTGGAGGGAAGGCAGGGAGGGCATAAAGGGTGATGCAGAGGGCAGTTGTTCCTGCAAGGCAGATTTTGGTGTTCTCATTTGTTCTTGTTTTTTTTCTCTTGTTCCCTAGGGAATTTTAAAGGTCTGTGTAAGCAAATCGATCACTTCCCTGAGGATGCAGATTATGAAGCCGATACAGCAGAATATTTCCTCCGTAAGTCTGCAGGTTCTTCTTGCAATGGCTCGTAGGTGCTAGCGTCGGGCGCCTTTTGTTCTCTGTAGGTAGGGTGGTGGAGGTGCTGGGACCTGTGAGGTTCAGCAAGGTGATCCCAGAGCCTCGCTGCCCCCCAAAACCAGCTCCACTCTCACCTCCCTGGGGCCCTGTCCATGAGACAGTGCAAGTTTCAAACTCACAGTAACAGACAGTGGCTTTTTTAACTATTAATGGCAATTAATTCTGATGTAAATCTAGAGTCTTAATTCAAATCCATTGGAGAGCTGCTGAGCGGGTGTAAGGTCAGGACTGGGCTAGCTGGGGCAGTGTGAGTGTATGTGAGAGTGTGTGTGTCTTCCTAAAGCAGAGGAAGTTTATATTTCCCTACCTGGTACTCCAGTTGCATCACATTAAAGAAATTATCTGCACTGTGTCCAGGGAGCACCTATTTCTGTCATTACCTTTCCCCAACCACCACTTGCCTGAAGAGGCTGCAGAACTGATCTGTGCTGGGTTTAGTGAGGGGAATGGGAAGCAGGAAAAAGGACAGTCAGAGCCCTTTGAAGAAAAGACCTGGTGCCCATCCAGAGTCCCCTGGAGAGATGCTGAATGCCAGGCACATGGCATCTCCATAGGGACACCTAACCTGAGCTCCGAGCCCAGCCTGAGACATGTGGGTGAAGCAGGGCAGATCCACACTGTGTGTTGCCCTCCCTGATCACAAGCCAGCATTTCCACCTGGCTGCAGAGGCAAGAGCTTGGTCTTTCTTTAGCATAGCTGAACAGGGGTCATTCCGCCTCTTAGGTTCCCACCTTGTTATCCTGCCCTCCCTCCACAAGCCCAATGCCTTTTGACATCACGAGAAGAGATCTTCTCCATTCAGAAATCTGAGATGAGAGCTTTTGACCTCCCAAGGTTAAGCATCAGAGGACTCCAAAAGGCTGGGAGTCTTTCAGAATAGCTCCTTGTCAGCCAGGCATTCTCCAAGCCAGATGTGGAGACCCAGCCCTGCGGCAGGGATGAGAGAGATAATTTAGGCTCTGTGAGGCTCATTTGTGTGTGAAAGGAGGCAGACCTTATGCTGCTTCCTCTTGGTTTCTCAAACAGTTCTTCATCCACTGTAAATTGTAAATAACCAAGGGAGATTGCTTCCTTCAGATGCCTTTCTGCAGCATCAGCCTCTTAAATTGCTGCTTGGCCCCTGAACAGCAGAGCTGAATACAGGGGTTTGATCCAGTTTGGCACAGCAGTTGTGCAGGCTGCCTCCGAGGCCAAACTTGCTCTTGCAGAGCTGTTTGGGAGAGAGGAAGCTGCTTGCAGCATCAGCTGCACTTCAGAAAGAAGAGCTGGGGGAAGAATGAGTCTGTTCCTTCAGAGAGAACAAGATCTGAGTACACAGACTGACCCATCATCAGGACCTGATGGTGTCTCAGTGTAGAGCCCTTTTCAAGAAAGAAACAGGTTCAAAGAGGAATTAGGTGAGACAATAAAGGACTACTTGGATCATTCATGAAGGAAGTGGGATTTCTGCTGGCTTAGACCTGACTTGCGAGGGACCCCAATGAACAGTTTCTTCCCTGTACTCCTGCCAAACTGAAGTCCTTGGGCACTCTGCATGGCTGATGCCTGGTGGTACTGGCAAAACCAGCTAGGAAGTCGTTTATTATCATTAGACTAAGCAATTCCCTCATTTCGGGGACCAGGACATAATTGTGGGGCAGTGCCCACGGGCTTGCTAGAAGGGCTTAGACTTTATTTCTGCCAACCGCCCACTTGAGGTGTGTTAGGCTCTTTGAAATCAAACGCCTCTTGTCAGGAAGCTCTTTGCTTCCTGCCATTTAAGCTTCACATTGTCAAATCCCACCTTGCTTTCCAGAAGCTATTAAGAAGGTTATTATCACTATCCTGGTTCCTGAAACACAGCCAGACAGAACTGGAAAGCAAGCAAGAGAGGTTTCTCGCTGCCATTTGCATTCCCTATGCACAGGCAGTGGGCTAGGGCCCCCCCTGAAAGAGCTGACTGCTTGTGCCTGGTAGGATTCTGATGCCAACAGGGTCTTTGAAGCATGCTCTCTGCCCACTTAGGCGTAAATCCTGCGCTTGCTTCAGTGGGGTTCATTCTTGCAGGCAAGGCGGGATTGGCTTTCATCCCCGCTTCCAAATCTTCACTCCACATGCAGAACTGCACCAGCCACTCTGATACCTTTCTTTACCAAGCAAGGCTTCATTTCACACTTTAACAGCTTACTTTCTCTTGGGAAGGGAGAAGGGAAGGCCTTCCTAATTAAACCACATGAATACTGGCCACACGAACACAGGCAGCCTGTTGGCACTCACTGAGCAGCCCACAGTCAGCATGTGCGTGCTTGCATGTGTATGCACACATATACACAGACGTGGCCTTCTGCTGCGTGACTACAAGAGAGTCCCCCCAGAAGCTTTGGGGTACATTTTGCGCGTGTATGAGCATAGTGTGCATCAGTGCATTGCCCTCTGCTGGCTGAGCCATTCCCATATTGACCGGTGGAGAGTGCGTGTGTGGGAGCTGGCGCATCAGAACCCATCTCTACCCTCTGAAAGGAGCCCAGTTGTTCAATCACTAGGATAAGCCCTGCAGCTCAGCATGGGGGCCTGGCACTTCAGCTTCTCAGTCCTCACTGCAGCCACGGAGCACCAGGAGCTCCTTCCCAACCCTAAAACCACATATAAATAAATAAATCTCTCCTTGAGATGCTCGGGCCCTTTCGGGAGGATTCGAGATAGAGTAGCTCTGCAAGAAGCGTTTGCATGGCTGCTCTGTGAAGAGCGGGCTGGAGCAGCAGTGCCCCTCAGGAGGAGAAGGTGGATGGTGTCAGGGCTCCCCCTCCAGTCTATTGTCCCCCTGAAAGTGGAGGATAAGACAGTGTAAGGAGAGACAGGCAGCACGGCAGAGCCCCAGCTCAGGCAACAGCCCACACTGAGCCACCGGCTTCATGGCAGCAGACAGGGAGCAAAAGAGATGCTTTGGACAGCATTCTGGTTTTGACACACTTTGTTTCTCTCTCCCTTCCCCATGTTTTTATCCCTCCTTGCATTACTTTCCCCCATCCAAATATTGCCTTCTGTATCTCCCCACTACCACCACTCGCGTACCCCCACATAACTCTATATCCTCACCCCTTTTTCCTCTCTCTCACACCTCTGCTGTTCTTTCTGCCCCGCTCCCTCTCTCCTCTGCAGGGGCTGTTAGAGCCTCTAGTATTTTCCCGATCCTGAGCGTGATTCTGCTTTTCATGGGTGGACTCTGCATTGCAGCCAGCGAGTTCTACAAAACCCGACACAACATCATCCTTAGTGCCGGCATCTTCTTCGTGTCTGCAGGTAAATGGATGCACAGGGCCTGATGCTCCTGGGATCTGGGAGATGGACAGCCTGCTCAGCTGGGGCATCCTGCAGGGACTCAGTTGCTCAGGCAGGGATGCCTGTGGTTCCTAGTTCTGATGAGCCTTATTCAGGGTGAAAGCAGCCTTTTCACCCTGCTTCCTTGCCTGGAAGAGGCAGGCAGCAGCACGCTGCAGACAGGAGGAGCTTTCCTGCTGCTTGGGAGATGCTGGAGGGAGAGGGTTTCTTTCCCTATCTATGGCATCTCCCAAGAACCAGTTGAGAGTACAGTCCAGAGATGCTGCAGGCATGCAAGCAGGGTCTTGCGTGGTTTCCTAAGGGAAGTGGCCCACTGGGAGGGGATGGGAGTCTGGGTGCCCTTCTGTCCACAACCCCCATAATCCCCATGTGTTACTCTCCTGACATCTCCCTTTCTCCTCCCCACTGGCCGGCTGGCAGGTCTGAGTAATATAATTGGCATCATCGTATACATATCAGCCAATGCTGGAGACCCCTCCAAGAGTGACTCTAAGAAGAACAGCTACTCCTACGGCTGGTCCTTCTACTTCGGGGCCCTGTCCTTCATTATAGCCGAGATGGTGGGAGTGCTGGCCGTCCACATGTTCATAGACCGGCACAAACAGCTGCGCGCCAATGCTCGCGCCACGGACTACCTCCAGTCCTCCGCCATCACCCGAATCCCCAGCTACCGGTACCGCTATCAGAGACGCAGCCGCTCCAGCTCCCGCTCCACTGAGCCTTCACACTCCAGGGATGCCTCTCCCGTCGGGATCAAAGGGTTTAACACCCTCCCATCAACAGAGATCTCGATGTACACCCTGACCAGGGACCCGCTGAAGGCAACCACCACCCCTACCGCCACCTACAACTCCGACAGGGATAACAGTTTCCTCCAGGTTCACAACTGTATCCAGAAAGAGAACAAGGACT
>JAOEHX010053353.1:0-21269 GCA_025448015.1 Bolborhynchus lineola | reverse complement strand
TACCCCAACTGAAAAAGAGATACTGGCAGCCTATGAAGGGGTTCAGGCTGCTTCAGAAGTGATTGACACTGAAGCACGGCTCCTCCTGGCACCCTGGTTGCCCGTGCTGGGCTGAACCCAGGACACAGTTTGGGTAACTGTGTTGACTGTCCTTATCACAGGTTATAAAAGGGAATAAGTGGAGAGAAAAAAATTGCCTGCTGTTATACAGTCAGAGAGATTATTCCTCATTTGGTTTTAGCAGAATATCTAGTATATGTTGTTTCATTTGACCCCAAAGGTTAGATCCCAACTGCAAACTCCAAGCGTTAATGTCATGGGGTTTGTAATCCCTCAGCTCAATGCTATGTAAGTTTTTGGCTTTACACTCCTGGGATGAAATCTGGGTTTTACTGAAGTCAAAGCCAGGACTCCATCTGCATTTGTCAGGGACAAAGTGCTATTCCCACAGAACAGTGTAGCAGGAGACAAGCTGAAGTTGCCTGAACTCTGACATTGCCTCTCCTTTATTCTCCTCCATGGACAATCTCATCTCATCCAAGGAAGGTTTTCAATCTCAGGTGCTTAAAACAGACCAGAGAGGAGGTAGATGAGTCACCTGGATATATTTATCTTGCTGTATGTATTCAAAGAGAATCATCTGAATCCTTTCCATAATATCTTTGATGCTTCCTTAAGACAAAAAACTTCCCCACACCCCTGGGAAAGTATTGCAACACACTTCAGTGTACTGTATCAGGAAGAGCCATGACTTCTGTCCTCCTAGCAATGCTAAGTGAATTAATCATCAATAGGGACTCCATAATTTTAGCAGAATTCTCAAGTATGATTACTCAAACATGGACTTTCCTAACTGAGGTGCTCAAATGCAGGTGTCAAAGTTATTTCAGAAGTGATGAGAGCCCTTAAGAGGTGTGCAGTGGGATCTATTTAACTCGGTATGATTATTTATAGAGTCAGACTTTTACCTCTAAGTAAGTCACTCTGGGACATCTTTGCAGTCAACAGAGAGCTAGTCAGTAGTGTTAATGTAGGCTGTGGCATGATTCATCTCACCTTGAAGGACAGAGCTGCATTTGGCCAGATGAATCACAATCTAATCTCCATGAACTATATTGATCAGGTCATTCTTGACTATAGCAAAAGTCTAAGAAAGTGATAGACACCTAATGCTAGCTCAGATGAATCATCTACCTAGCAGGCTTCCAGCCTAACCTTGCCAGGGCCATTATCTGAGATCCTCCTAACACTCCACAAGGAACATCAAAGGCTTTGAGCTCACCAGAAGAGATGAAGGTATGTCTACATTGATCTACCAAAAACGGGAGGTAAAAGAGATTATGGGGTTACATCTTTGACTAGGTGGAGGAAATATGGAGGATCATGGAGTCGTGTAGCTGACCTTCCTATGGGGTTTATGCCTGGATACTAAGCCACCTTATGCCAAATCTCTATAGTAATGAAAGGAAGGACCTAGCAAATTATCAGAGGTGAGTGGCTTAGCCTTCACCTGCTGCAAGAAGCACCAAATTTGTTTCATTGACTGTCCTTTAAACAGACTCCACGATCAGGAAATGCAACAGTGAGAAACTGATGTCATGATTCAGGTTGGCATCACAGCATCTGTTCTCCTGAAAACATGCATCAGGATGTGATGTTCTGAACTGGTGTTCTAGGTATTGTTGAAAGGTTTTGTTATGTTTCAACCTTTTAAGATGTAGATTTTCACCAGAACAGGACTTAATAACACTGTGAACACCAAATGAAAATATGGAAAGGGAAATTTGCAGCAAAATGAAATATTTAAATATTTGATTCGAAAATATCAAAAGGTTAGAATTTTCTTCCAAAAATGCAATTCCAGAAAAGGAATTTCAGCAACATTATCTGCAAAGCATTTCAAATTACCGCGTGTACTGATAAAGTTTTCATCAAGATTTTTCTTGTGTCCTTTGCTGCTTGCATACTGGTATCTTTCCTCTTCATATGTAAGCTTGTTACATTATTGTAAGTTAAAATGAATATTATTGTTAAGGACAATTTCCAAGCCTCCCTCAGGTATGCTGGCAGCTTGCAAAGCCAGCTTTATCCTGGCCTATTTATGTGGCATTTTCATTTTGATCTATGCATGGTATTTAAGCAGGATTTGTTCCAAGCAAAGCCATGAGTCTAGACTTACTGCACTTGGAAGGAGCAGGTGGAGATAGATAGGAAATAGTGGTATTTGTCACCAGCTAAGTTAATTCAAGCAGGAAATCTGCAGGTTCTGATTACTACACACATAAAGCAAACCCAGCCTCTGAGATTAATGGTTACAAATACCTCTATGGATATCAGACATCTAAGAAAAGACCTCAATAGAGGATAGAAATGCTGGTATGACTGATAAGACCTGTGAAAGATGTAATACATAATGCTGAAGAAGAGAGGGAAGGAGTACAGGGGCTTTCAGCCCAAAATGGATAATTTTTATCTTAGAAACAGTACTTCAGGATTTGTGAAAAACTGAAAATCTCATTCATTTGCACTGGAAACATTAATTTTAAGTAACCTAATGATAATGCCCTCTGAAATATAAGGGATTCCAAAGGATGCCCATTCTCTAGTATAAGCATTACTGTTCACTTTCCTGGTTCTTCCTTACCTGCAACATGTCTGCATAGTGGACTCATACCATCAAGAGTGAGAGACAGACACTAAGACCTTAGCCAGTGCACCAGGACAGAAGGAATAACATTTCTCTGCAGCCTGTCCAGCCCGGTAAGAATGACATAGTTGAGTTTTCATTAATGCTGTTGGTTTCTCCCCATTGCAATCCCCGGCACATCTGCTGCAACACAAACCACTAGCTCAGAAGGGACAACTCCTGCTTGTACCAAGTTTACAGTGGCTTCCATTGCAGGAAGTAGCAGAGCTCACACCATCTCAATCAGCTCAAGCCATCGTTGCTTTACTGGTATTATGGAGTGATGCACTTTAACGAGCCAAAGCTGGCCAGCTGCTAATACTGGGGCAAAGCTCTCACATGAGCAACATCTCCCTTTTGAAACAATGCAAAAAAAATAGTAATGTAAAAATACAGAAAATAAGGCTGCATTGGTGAAAGAATAGTCACTAGGGCAGCAGTATATTGTCTCAGGTGTCTGCACCTCATTTGTGCGAGCATCTACAATCAGGGATCACCTCATCACTTAACTCCTTCCAGTCTTACATCTCTCTGTTTCAGCTCAGATGTTTGTTGGGTATCAGCAGCCAAAATTGGAACTGAATATTCAGGCAATATTTTGCCTAGAGTAAACATGTAGGAATCAGGATACATAGACTAGATTTATACAAACAAACAAATTAAATGTACTTAAGACCATTCTCTGGCACTGATGCAACTGAGCATTGAAAGGGCTACTCTAAGGTGTCCAAACTACCTCCCTCTCACCCTGCAGGAAAGCGCAGTTGCATAGAAACCGCTTATTGGGAATGTTTTTTTTGCCTGTGCTGACTACTGAGCTGTGACGAGGAACGGTTTGGGACAGTGCTGGTTCACTGAAAGGATACCAGGAACAATTCCAACAATTTAATAAGGTAGGCAGTTGAGTTTCAGTGCCAAGAGACATTTCCTGACTCTGTTTAATTTGCCAGCATAGATATAGTCCCAAGTTCCCAGTTCTTGGTGTACACAGGTTTGTATTTCATGGTGTGCCTTGGCTGGTGAGAGCTGGATGCTATCTCTACCTTAGAAAACAGTGCAGTGCTCAGCCTACACTGAAGACTGGGCTCCCCAGAGCTGTACACCAGTTCTGCAGGGCAAAAGGCTTACTCTGGATCAGCTGTAGTCTGGTCCTGAAGGCTTAAGAACTCAGTAATGGTAGGAGTACATGAGAGCACCTTCCAGACACAATCTTCTGGTTTGGTTTCACCTGAAATGAATCTGATTTTCACACCTGAGGACTACTCTAGGATTCAAAACACAGGGAAGAAAATGGGGATGGTTGACTTGAAGAATTGCTTCAAAGTGGCGAATTAAAGTGCTAATGTAAAGGCACAAATACACATTCAGGTCCAATTAAAAATGGAATTTTTGTGCCTAATTTCAAATGTTCTTGTTTCATGTTATGATCAAACCCTTTGTTTTCCTTAGCTCTTGGTGTATTCTGTAATGATCAGACTCTTTGATTCTTGATGAATTAACGTATTTTTTTCCATGTGAAACAATGTTAAATGTAAGATCATAGGCACTGCAAAAAACAAAATGTGTATGTGAATAGAATGCTGCATTGCTGACATCACCTTCACTATGCTGCAGTATCGATACATTGACTCCATTGTTTCTTTCTCCTGACAATGTAAAAACAGCTTTTTTGAAAAGCTTTTTTCAGCCTTTATAAGAAGTTTGTGCATGAGACAGAGGTGGTTGGGTTCACGCAGTCTGTGGGGCAGTAATTCTTTATTTTGCTACAACATGCAAACAAACCCAAAAGCCCCACTAAATAATCGACAAGGTTAGTTATTTTTTGTCATTCAAGGAAATCCCATAAACAGTGCTCTGAGAAGGGGTCTATCAGGGTTGGAAGATGTCTCATTTTTGGTAAGGAGAAAGCACCTAACTGCTTTCTGATATAGAATCATAGAATAGGGTTGGAAAGGACCTTAAGGTCATCTAGTTCCAACCCCCCTGCCACGGCCAGGGACATATCCTGATGGCAAGCGCAGGGTGAGCCTACAGTTCCCTTAGTGACACTCTTTTGGAAAACAAGCATTTAGTTTTGCTGTACATCTTGCTTCATGACAGTGCCTTAGGAGTTCACGGATGGAGCCATGCTTTTCCAAGATTTAACTGACAAGTCCAGGTTGACTGCCTGGCCACCATCATGGGTATGAGGCTGCAGCCCTACTGGAAGGAAGCAGCAGCCAAAAAAGTGTTTGTTAGATTTATGGCTAGACTTGATGATCTTAAAGGTCTTTTGTAAGCTAAATGACTTTATAATTTCCCTCTGATAGCCTTCAGTATCACAAGCTTCACAATAAAATTCTGAGAATTATGTGTTTAATTTTAAGTTTATTTGACCTCATTATATGCTTACAAATGATCAGACACTTAAATGATGCTCTCATTTAGGCGTCATCTTCCTTAAACAGTCTACAGTCACCTGTGCAATACCAAATTTTCACCCAAGCATGATCTCCTAGAAACTATTTGGCACATCATTTCAGTTCAGAAATAATAAATACAATAGTACAGGGTGGAACTACTCAGGGTAGTAAGCCCTGGAACTGTTAATAAGTCTTTACAGTTTCACACTGAAACGTTTGTAAGAGCGGATATGTTATTCACACTAGAACAGCCATCTACATCTCTGGGGGCTGAGTGAGATAAATGTATAGCAGTTTATGGTTGTTTTTTTTTTTTTCCCAGAAGGCTTCAATTTACTACTTCTCCTAGGAAGAAAACAGCATTTTCACAGGCACAAAGAACATGCCCATCTATTATTAACACCTTTGAAAGTCTCCATTTAAGTAAGATGATTTACTTAACAGCCGTATTTTACTTGATTCTTTATCAGTTGGCTTCATTAAGTCCTTAAAAACATTGCCTCCTCTTAGAATTAATTCTGACAGAAAAAGCATAAAGGGGCTAGGGCGTTTCAGTCATTATCTCTCAAAACAATGCTGTCACGTTAATGTAAGCTACAGTCTTCTCAGCCGTTACTACAGAACATTGAAGTTTATTTTTATAAGGTTCCTAGGCAGTTAAACCACCTTGAAAGAAAGGAACTATCTGTGTGAAAGCATGTACAACAAAGTTATTGATGGAATACTAAATAAAAAAAGACTACGCAAGAGCTAAATCCAGAGGTATTTATTGGCGCGCAGCTATTGTGTTCCAGCCACACTGACATTTCAGTCTGCAGTTTTTAACAGCCACTGCAATATAATTTAAGCCCCAAAATCAAAACTGTCAGCGCTTCTGGACCCATGAGATAGGGAAAAAGTTCACTTTAAAAAGCATTTTCCTTTCCTCCAACTTTCTAAGTCTCACAAGTGCATAGGAAGTTGTGTTTCATCTTGCTCTTGGAAAAGGGCTTCTTAGAGTATCACAGAAGGTAGGTTGGAAAAAACCTTTAAGATCATTTTAAGATCATGAAGTCCAACCATTACTCCAAGATTGTCAAGAACACCACTAAAGTATATCACTGAGGGCCTTATCTACCCAAATGAGTAGAAAAATATGTTTCATGGATACACCATTCCCAAGTGTTTCATTTTAATTCAACCGTAAAAAAGTGCAATGAAACACAGCCTTTTTGAACCTGATGATAAACCCTGTGGAAGGGAAAACTAAATGTACTTGATAGAGAAATAAGGGCACAGTCTTTGATGCAAAACTGTAGAACCACAAGAATAATTTAGGTGTAAAGGGACCTCTAGAATTCACTTGCTTCCACCTCATGCAAAGCATGGAAACATAGAAACATACAAGAGGAGAGACACCTTCAAAGCAAGATCTGGCCTGAAAATCATCTTATGCACCACAAGTCCAGCACTGTCTAGAATCAGAAGGGTTGTAATTCACATGAATATTCTCCACTTACAAATTCCTAAATCATGTGATTTTTCTCCTTTTGATAAACTTCTTTTTGACTTTCTGTCTGTGCAGAACATATTCATTCTGGGTAAAGAAAGCAGGAAAAAGCATTGCCATCTGCTGTGCACGTCAGCCCCAAATCCACATATATGTATTTACAGTAAGAGACGTGAAAAGAAATATATTCCCCTTCCCCCAGACAGTCCCAACAAGTTCTCTGAGTTCTTTGCTGCAAATAACTTGAGTTGAGGGACCACGGTTCACAACAAATACTATATTTGAAAAGAAATCTACTAAAACTTGGACAAAATGCTCGTAGGGGTCAATTTTTTAATACAAAAGCAATGTTTTGTGCACAAATGTTTCCAAAATGGAAAATATATCAAGTTTAATATTTTGTATTTCTGTGACTTTTAAGATGAAAATTCTTTATTGGAAACCAAACATCAAAAAGAGCTTAACATCAATGCTTAAAGTTAAAACAAACTAGTTTATAATATCCACTAACAAGATTCATAAAGAAAAACAAGGCCCAAGGCATGTAGCTGGTCTAGAGTGTAATCTTTGATTGGGATTTTTGGCCGTTAATATACCCTCAGGTCATGTTTTTAAATTTTCACATCCTCAGCTGATTTAATGTTCCGTGGAAGAAAGTGGAACAAAGCAGCATGACAATTCTTCCAAAAATGGAAGTTCCAACTTCGCCTCTTGTTGTTTAAATAAACTAAGAAAGCCTAAAAAGTAGGGACCGATGAAAGATTTATTAATTTTTAATAATCCAAGGAGTCTAATGTGTAAAGCTTTTAAAGGAAAAACATCCCCTAATGCAGGTTAAAATGAAAACAACTTGGTGGCAGCTTGTGCTCAAAGTGCTGCATATACATTTTCTGGTTACAGCTGAGCAGATAAGCTTAGCTCCTACAGAAATGAATAGAAGCTGGCACATAAATACCTGCAAGAATCCACCCCACAGCCCATGATAAAACATCTGGTTTATCAGCAGCAGCAGAACCAGTAGAATTAAGTAGTTAATACTTCAAAGTGATACAAAATGTGGCTATAAATTCAACGGAGCTTTCTACCAGAGACCATGTAAGGACACAATAACAACAGCAAATTGATTCACCTAAACCTTTGCTTTGCGTTTGCTGCAAGACAGGCTTTCCAGTAAACTACTTCAGCTCTCTTCTGCATTAACAATAACCACCTCACTGGCTTTTGAATGAGCCACGCTTACGCAGGCACAAATAAGGAAAAAAGAGAAATATTACAGACATGGGGAAAGATATTCCTTGTTGGAGCTCCCATTTGCTGCAGCTTCATAAAGATGTAGAATTTGGGTCAATGTAATACAGCAGATCCATGTAGTGCCTTAATACTATTGTTTTTCTCTTTTACAGCCTGCTGAGATATAAGTGATTGAAAAACTACCCCATTAAAATCAAGTAGATGCATTTTCCCCTATCTTTACTCTCCCTCCCCCTAAAAAGACCACGACTGGTTTACATCTTATGGGAGAATTAACTGCACAGATTTTATAAAGCTCATGTACCAGACACTGCCACTACTGACGTTAATGTCAAAAAGGCTCCTTTTCCACAGTCCCCTCCACAGGGATGGTAGCTCACTCATTTAGAGGGCAGCACTGGGTTTAGAGGGCAGGACCTCTTACCCCATGGTCCCACATGCAGCCAGGCAGGCTGAGCCATGATGCCCCCACACAACTCACCTCTGGGGTAGGAAAGCAGCAACAGTTCTTGCAGCACAAGGTAAGCTGACTGCTGGAAGAGCCACATGCTTGGAGGAGGCCTGTGACAAGGTCTCTATGCAAAGGACCCTAAGCCACCATCTGACCCCCTATACTTGCACACCCCTCTCCCCGCATGCACGTGCACATGATGCTCTTCCTATGCATTTCACATTGTATATAAGCTGCTGTCCATCTTCTGCATTGATTTGCAAAGAGGAAAACTGCAAATCTTTTATTTCCTTCATAATCACTGTGCAATGAGGATTTTACCCAAGTGCATGAGTTCTGTGCTCCAGCTCTGGCTGATCACTTCTGAGCTGTTTTGGCAGCACTCAGTTTCACATCAAGCCGTGAGTAAGGCAGTTGCAGTTTAGCTTTCAAATAGCCATTGTGTTTTCCCTGTGATTAAGGTCTCAAGATTTCTGAGGTTTTAAAGATTTCATGCAAATATTGATAGTTGTAGAAATAAAAATAATAATAAAAAAGCTGAATTGCAAACTTCACAGTTCATTAGCTTTTCCCTCTAATAATAAAATCGTTTATCTGCATATGAAAGGACATACATTTCTTTCCTCAGAAATAACCTTCTCCGGGTCTCAAGATCCCTAAATGCCAACAGCCAGAAACAAAAATAAAGTTGAAACAAAAATAAAGATACAGAAATCTCAAACTTTGCTGCAAAATCTTACCCTAAGGTAAAATTGATCCACCCGGCTGTCACTGAAGTCAAGGGAGGTCAGACATTAATTCCCCAGGTATGAGGCAGATCATGATTGCTGTGATAACATTCACAGCATGTCTGGCTTTGTCTTTATATGAGACATTATTTCTCTTAATATCGTATACTATAATCTTTCTAAAAGTGCAGCACTCCCATCATGCAGAAACTGCTACATTGGGAGTAGCACCATTGGACTTCTTCATTTGCATCCTTCGGTCCATCACTGCAGTAGGACCACAGGGCAAAGCAAGGGAGGAGACACTTTCTGTGTGTCTGCTTCTAGAATAAAATGTGAGCCACCTCTCTCTATTCCTTGGGTGAAAATGCACGTGGTTGTAGATCTTCACCTTTCCATTTTCTGCTGCAGAGGGCACTGGCTTCACAGCCATTAATCAGGGAAGGCGCTGTGTCTGTCTCTTCCTAGTCCTCTGCCATGCCTTTTCTGTAATTGAGATCAATCACTTGAAGTGTCCATAGAGGTCGTTTACTGCTCCAGATGCTGCCAAAGCACATGAGTCATGGGCAAAATTAAGGACATTTGGTCACAGGAAGCTTTGGCTCTTGCCTATTGCTTGTAAAGAGGTCTGGATATGCCTATACAAGAAATCTGGGTTTGTGGTTTAACCCCAGTGAGCAGCTCAGCCTCACACAGCCATTCACTCGCACTGGTGGGATGGGGGAGAGAGCTGGAAGGGTGAAAGTGAGAAAACTCATAGGCTGAGATAAAGCCAGGTAAAGCAAAAGCCACACAGATGAGAAAAGCCAAACAAGAACTTCATTCACCACTTCCCGGTGGCAGGCCACCACCCTGCAAAGCCATACCCAGGAAAAAAGGGCTCCAGTGACTTGGGAAGACGAATGCCATCAGTCAGAATGTCCCCCTACTTCCTTCTTCATTCTCACATTCTTGATCATGACACCATGTGGTGTGTAATATCCCTTGAGTCAGTTGGGGTCAGCTGTCTCACCTCCCAACTCCTTGTGCACCCCCAGCCTACTCACTGGTGGTGAGAGAAGCAGAAAAGTCCTTGGCTCTGTGTAAGCACTGCTCAACAGTGACGAAAATATCCCTGTGTTATCAGCACTGTTTTGGTCACAAATCCAAAACAAAGCCCCATGCAGGCTGCTATGACAAAATTTAGTGCTATCCCAGTCAAAACCTGTGCACTTGGTCATATGTGCTTGCAAGTCATCAAAGAGACGTGACTAAAAAGAAAAGAAGCAACGTGCCTTGGATGAAGCAGCATTGAAAGGAGCAACAGCCACTCTGTGTCAAGCTTCCAGCAGGAGTATCAATTCTGTTGTTAAAAGAGCCATCAAGCAGCTATAAATGCAAGAAAAACAGTGGTTTTCTTTCTTCAGATGTAAAGGGAGGAGACCTTCAATGTCACCTTTAAAATGTCACCATGTACCTGGTGCCCCTGCTTCTCCTCACACTCTAAACTTTAAATAGACCATCTGGATTTCCTCAGGTCAGGCTGGACTATGAATTTCAGGTGGGACAAATACAAACTTTAATCACAATATTTTGTCTGTAAAAGACATACCAACTTCCTTCAGCTACAGGCAAACAATGGGACAACTTCAGCTCTTGGATGGGACCCTGGGACCCTTTCAGTCACGGCTCAGATCTGATGACAAAATCAACATTGGCAGAGAAATATAGAATCATAGAATCACAGAATGGTTTGGGTTGGAAAGGACCAGAAGATCATCCAGTTCCAATCCCCCTGCCATAGGCAGGGATACCTCACCCCAGACCATATTGCCCAAGGCTCTGTCCAATCTGACTATGAACACTGCCGGGGATGGAACATTTGTCACTTTTTTGGGCAGCCTGTTCCAGTGCTTCACCACCCTCACAATAAAGAACTTCTTCCTTATATCTAACCTGAACTTCCCCTGTTTAATAGGTATTTTGTATGTCCACTGATGTCAGAATCAAGCCTCAATAGCAATTGGAATTAATTTTTCTTTTCTCATTGCACTTCACAGACTGAAGGTGCTGATTGAAACCAGCTTTTAGGAGGGTGAGGAAAATAGCTGACTTTGTCAAGAATCACTGCTCAGCCAATGTTCCATCCCATTTATTAATGCTAATTTGGGGTGTCCATCCCCAGATGTGAATTTCTGACAATTCACATAACCTGGCAGTTCTTCCTCCAGGTTCCTCAGCTAAGCTGCTGAAAAGAGTCTGGGGAATACACACCATCAATTAAATCTCACTGAATGCTAGGCTGGGGCTTTGGGAGTTTGTTCAGGTCTATTGGCATATTTATGTAGCACAAAGATATTCAATAATGCTCAGGGTTTACATATATTACTTCTGAGCACGACATTCTTGATTTGAGCATAAACATGGGATGTATCTTCCCACAGCCACAGAAATACTGACTCCAACTGGAAACATGAGATCAGCTCACAGGGCCAGATGCTCAACGGCAGCAAAATAAGATCTTTTTCAATGAGATATGCGCAGTTATGCTATTTTGGACCAAACTGTTTATTAGCATAACATGTTAACAGTAAGTATCTCTGGGCAGCTGGCATAAACTACACTAGTTTTGACATTCATAGGATCTGACTTAAGGTGCATTTTTTTTCTCTAGCCAGCTTTATACACCCACTGCCACAAAA
Source organism: Bolborhynchus lineola (assembly GCA_025448015.1). Classification (NCBI taxonomy): domain Eukaryota; kingdom Metazoa; phylum Chordata; class Aves; order Psittaciformes; family Psittacidae; genus Bolborhynchus; species Bolborhynchus lineola. The sequence goes on along the minus strand of JAOEHX010053353.1, from coordinate 9,581 downwards.
CAGAAGGTAACAGGAGTTTATCCCGCTTCCCATTTTGCCAATGAAACAAACTAGCTTCCTTTTACACCCTAAAAGCTTGTATTGCTAGAAGTGGCATTGGAAACAAAAAACAGTTTCTTTTCCAGTTCCAGGAAGAGTTTGCAAAGCCAGCATCTCACAAAACAAAAAGCCAACAACAAAAAAACCCACCTTTTAACTTGTAAACTGAGCACATCTCATATGTAATTCAGGAGTCCAAATAAATTAACTTTATAACCTAAGGGTGACATTCTTAAAGATTATAAATTTTCTGATTGTGATGGAAAGCTGAAGACTGCCCCAGGAGATGAACATTTTCCTCCCCCTTTCATAGAAATATTTAAACCACACAAGAACACACTAACTTGTCTTGGAAAAAGGTTGACCATCAGCCTAACACTTCTTCCACTCCCTTAATTTCCTGCTCAAATATCTTAATCTCGGAAGAGCATACATCCACAACGGTGTGTTTTTATGCGGTTGTGAAATTGACGTCACTCACTGACTTCCTGAATATCTTCTACTTGCTTAACTTTATTTCTATATAATAGGAAGTGACAAGCCCCGAGCAAGACATTACTGTTTGATGATTAGGAATTAGCTGACCTCAGGCCACAGAGAAAGGTAGCGCTGTCAGGCAGACCACAAGGTGTTCTAGCCAACAAACATATCGTGATGCTCTGATGTGCAGCTGGATATTTCTGCTAGCTTAGTAGTCAGGTGCTTCCTCTTTCCAAAAAAGAAATGTTCACCTAAGGAAAAACAACCAGGAGACCTCTTCTTACACTTAGCAAAGCAATACTATGTGCTAGAGGCTATCAGTGCAATCAGAGCGTTTTTCTCTTCTGCTGACTGCCAGGAAAATACTTTCTAATGCAGGAAGCATTAAGAAAGCCCATTTCAAGTACAATGGAGCATAGGCTAAATCAAATACTGAACGCTGCACTGTATAAATTCCTTTCTGCTTCCATTAAAAAAACAGTAAGGGACCACCACCATTTCCCTGAATCCCTACAGGGAATGCAAGGCAGCAGCAGCAACATCTCCAAAGCAGAATTACCTCCATTCTCCTCTCTTTCCACTGCTTACACCTTTAACATGTCCAAAGCAGCCCTTTCACTGCAAAATCCTCCTTCCAGAGTTTGGAAAAGACCAAAGAAATCAAACTTGAGTCTGAAGCAGCCCTGTAAGTTTAACCCACTTAAATAACTAAACTCCAGCCTCTCTCCTTGCATTCCTGTTTTACATAATCTTGGTTTATCAGTGTGTTTGTGTCTTGCACAGCTCTGCACTGAGAGTAGGAAGGATTGCTGAGGCTCTGAGCAGGCCTGGGGCAGACCCAGATCTCAGATACAGCACATGAAAGGATCATCTGCCAGACCTTCCCAAGAAGTGTTGCTGAACAAACACAAAGGAGGAAATGAGGTTGTCTCTTGCCATCACCTTTCATAGGAGATATCACGAGAAATTAGTCTCTTTCCTTGGGGGAAAGATGTAGATGCTTGAAACCCACCATTCATTGCAAAGAAGGCGGTGAGTGAGACTGTGTGCACTGTTCTTTCAGAAGGAAACCTTGAGAAACGCCTCATGGCCTAGGAGATGTGATGTAGGTTGGATAAGCCTCCTCCCTCCTACTTCTTTCAGACAGAGGGGAGGAGAGAGTAGATTCACAGTGTGGTTGCTCTGGAAGTGTGGGATGCTGAGATGCCCCTAAGATTTCAGAAGTTGTCTATGTGGTAGGTTGTGGGCAGATGCATGGGAAAGATGAGTCAGTTCCCATGGAAAAGCTGTGTAATGGCAAAATAAGTTAATTCTCCTTTGCTGAGAGGCCAGAAACTTTGTGAAAGCTGGATGCATTGGCTCAGGGTTAGTGCCCTGCTATTGAAGCACACAGCTGGCTGACGTCCCAGCACAGGCAGAGCGTCCTGGCATTTGTCTATAATGTGTTTTGGAGATACACTCAAATAATGGATTAGTCTCCAGGGATGTTCATATAGACAGCAATGAACCTGCTGGAAGCAGCATTGGAAGCTGATGAACAGTGAGATTTCTTGAAGCTACCATTTGTTTGAACTGGTCTAGACTTCAGACTTCCACACATCAGTCATTTCTGTGTATTTTAGCATTGTAATTTTGTGCTTTTTCTGTAATTGTAGCTTTGCATCTGCTTTTGTAACTCTAGTTCTCTGTTCCTATTTTGCAAAGTTGTCAATGGATCTGTCACAGGTCAAAGAGATCATTGCTTCCTTTTGGGAAACACAGTAACTAGAAGGAAGCTGGAAAGAGGCAATATTCAATATTCCTGCCTCATTAGGCTAAGCCCAAATACAATGTAGTTTCTGCGCTGTAATCTTGTCCTGACATTGCCACCATTTTATTAATCATCCATCAGTAGTGAGGGCCTGGGTGAAATGAATTGGTTTTCTCCATCAGATTTTAAGTAGACTGGCGCTGAGGCACGAAAACAGCCATTAAATCCAGCGGAAAGTTTCCCTGAGAAAAAAGGTACAGCTGACAGGCCAGATGAAGAACTGTGGAAAATTAGATGCGTCTATTTCGTCTCCTTTGTGCAGCAGGTTTGAAGCACAAGCCTGAAGGGAGAATGGTTTCTGTGAACTTCATCCCAAAGAGAACAGAGCACTCAACTTCAGAACCACAAATCTGCTACATCTCATTCATACTCAGGATGCATTAAAAGCTTATTAACATTTATGGGATGCCAAACAACAAGCGAATCCCATGCACAGTGAGGAGCTTCTACCAAATCTGTTGTGTTGCCTATTGCAAAAGCCTCCCAGTAATCCCTCTTCGCTTACAGCGAAGACTACCTGGAACAGAGGTAGGTTTGCAGGACCCTTTTTCTTGTAAAAAGGGGAGGTTTTTTGAGCTTTCCACCACCGTCAAGCCCCTCAGGTAGGAGCTCATCAAGACGCTGTTGGAGGATAGCATACAAGAGATGTGAAGTACCTTCTAATTTTAGATATGAGAGTATTCTAAACCAAGATGCTTCATCCCTTCTCTCCCCCCTCTCCCTTGACTTGTCTAGCCGAAAAAACCAACCTCCACCCTTGGGGATATAGAAGGTTGCTCTTGTTAAGACAGGGATAGTACTTAAATACTACACCTGATGAAGAGGTTCTCACCAGATTCCCATTCTGCCCTTCTGCGCTGTGCTATTCCACCTCCTCTCATGGGCTGGTGCAAGCATTCATGGGACCATGCCCTAGGTGCGCAAATGAGATATGGGTCTGTAGTAACATTGAAATGGGAAGCCAAGTGAACTCAAGAGCAATGAAGATCCACTGTTCCTTACAGATCTCCACCAGGTCTGCAACTTCAGTTGTAGCATCTCAAGAAGGAAGTCACTCCCCCATCACCTCTCCCTTAAGTTATAATGGCAACTACACCTACCTGTACCAGTTTCATACAGAATACTCATCCTAAACCAATTGCAACAAGACCCCAAGCTCAGCTGAAGCCTCTTGGTACTACAGTAATTCAGCTAATTAATGCTAATTTTAGTCAGTTGTTCTTGTGTATCCTAGAGAATGGAGTGACTATTCATTAGCCTTGATGTGTACTTTGAAAACAGCTACAAATTAAAACTCTTTTAAAATGCAAAATGTTATTTGCCTACGTGCTGCTTTCATTGAGCAAACATAAGTTAAGGGTGAGGATGAAAGAGAGTGCTATACATAGATTGCATAAGAATGAGATCAAGCATGTAGCTGTTACAGTGCCAGTCCCTATAGTGTACCTGGCTGTTAGCCTCATCATAAGGTGGCCTTTATCAGCAGGGTGCAAGGCACAGCCTGAGAGGGCAAATACAGTCCATGATGTTATGGTATAAAACCTCATGTCTCGATCTCAAGACTTTGGTGTTTGATATGGTGGCGCAGACGTTAGGGGACACAGAACATCTAAATTCAACACAGTAGTGCTTGTGATTTCATTACTCCAGCTCATGGCTCTGGGAAAGATGAGAAGTGGTTTCTTCTGCATGGGAGGGATGTTACTTCAATTCCAGGGGAAGAGAGTGGTGATGTTAGTGTTGCTGGATTGCACCTCAATTCCTAGTAGAAAAAGACATTGACAGCTGTATCCCCTGGTGTGTGGCACAGTGAGCATACACTTCCAATTACTTCTTAAAGTCCAAGGTGCTTAGAGAGTGGTATTAAATTAGGTTTGATTCAAAGCACAGACAAAACAGGTGAGTGCATAGAGATGTTCTGCTCCTGCTGCCAGGCCTCAGGTTAGCAAATAGACGCAGCCAAATACCTCAAACAACAAGAACAAACAAGGTTTTCTACAAAATCCCCTATCTGCTCTTCTTTTCCCCTCTTTTTCTAGAGAACATACCTGATTGCAGGCAATAGCAAAGCCAAGAAGGGAAGAGAAATAAGATGCAGGATCACTGGCACTCAGCTCAGAAGTGGGTGGAAGTTTGGAAACGTGTTTGATGAGCCTCTGGGTATGGTAAGACCTGTAGAAAAGAATGAAGCAATAGTTACCAGGGGGGTGTTGGAGTGACAGGCTTATGTAAGACTTACAGTGGGAATAGTCAGTGGGGATGAGGAACAGACTAATGCCTGGAAATGCTGATGGCCCCTGTGAAAGAGTGTAAGGAAGTCACACCAGACAATAAAACAGCAGCATAAGATGTAATCCATGACCTGAACGTTCTCTCATTAAGGTTACTGGTCCAGGAACAGTGAGTGACTATTTCCACTATTCTCACTCCTTAAAGGAGAAAGCTAGCGTAGCTCAGAGACTCAAGAAGCAGCAGTATCAGAAGCGAACGGTTTACCACCCAAGGGAGATGAAAGGCATCCTTGTGGATTACAAATTAACTCTGATCAATTCACATATCTGGGAAAAAAGATTATCTCCATCTAGTGCATATGCCGCAGGGAGGCAGATGCAGCAATGCGTGATGACTTCTTCACAGCACACAGTGCAGCAGGCTTCCAGTCTGTCACAACAGGTTCTGGCCTTAGAGTGAAAGTTGCACTAGGTCTCATTTTTGCTTCCTTCAATTACTTTGGAAAAGGAAGAGGAAATATCTACCAGAGCTGTTCCTCCTACCCGTGTGAACCACTGTGTTGCTGTTTGCAGCCTTTTTGAAATGCCAGCAAAACTTGAGCACAAGCCTGAGTTGCTGGTTGTAAAGGTCCCCTGTTTGGGCAACACCGTCGATGTGATGGTGTTGTGTGACTTGTGCCCTTCAGTGACATTCAGTAGTGGGCTGCGTGTACTGATAGATATATACAAGTCTTGAACCCCCTGCATATTGTGCCTTCAGAAACTGGCTGAAGTACAAAAGCTGATCTGTTGGAAGCTTCTGAGTCCTTGGATCTGGTCTTTTCAGGAAGGTGCAGAAAAATCAACTCATTCTGGTTTGATATCTCTTATTTCCCAGATGCAACATGAGCTGAAATAACAGCCATTCTGAAGAGCATTCACCAGTCCAAGATAAAGATTGCATAACTTCAAGATAACCTCAGCTCTAGTTAAAAGTCAGAGCCAGGAACACACTGTTAATACCATTGTAAAGCAGAAAAGTCTCATTACAGCATGATTCTTCTCACATCCTGTTTTCATTTCTTCCCTACTTCATATACATGTAGTGTGTGCTTGTTTATAATGTCAGCAAGATATTGCTCCTTGGGGAAAAGAACAGGGAAAATGCACCAAATCTGGCACTTTAAATCTTTCATGCACATGCATCTAGTTAGTGCTGTGGGGCAGGACTTTTCTCATGTGTTGCCTTGTGCTGCTGCAGTACTTTCAGAAGAGACCAAAACAAAACCTGGAGGCCATCATCTGTCAATTCATAAGACAATAATTCGACTTACATACTTTCTCTTCACCTCTATTCCTTCACCACAGCTTCTTTCTTTCTTTGGTGACCATAAGCCTTTTCCAAGTTCACCGTGTCAGCCTCAAAGGAAAATCATTCCACTCACTAAGCAGAAAAGCAGAGAAGCCAGTGAGGTATTTCTGAGGGAAAATTCCCATTCTGAACCACTTCCCAAAGGAACAGATTCACACAGGTCTTATTTACAATGGTGATTTTTAGGGGTGTGAAAAGGCAGAAATAAGGCAGCAAAACTTATTTTCCAGTGAGCACTGCTCTTGTTTCTTACTATAGTTCTTAAAGGGGAAAATGTACCTCAGAACATTGTGTTGGAGAAATTGTCCCCCAGGTTGCAACTCAGTGCCCTGGGGCCTCACAGGACATGTTCAAGGCCTACATAAAGCAAACAAAATGCTGTTAAGACCCCGGCTACAAAGGCTATGAAATAGATGTAAAAATGTCTTTTATAGAAGCACCTTTTAGTAATGTTAACTTTCTGAGCCCATTTAGTTTCACCATAACCCCTTTCACACTGCCCGACAAACAATTATCTAAGTGGCAGTAACTCTATGATTTTCTAGGACATGCAGTAGCAATCTACATGATCAAAGCAAAGCTCAGACACTCCCATCAGTGCCAACCAACTCCCTCTGGACTTATGGAAAGGCAAAGCCCTGGATAAGGATTGTGCCCTCTGCATCTCTGTAGATCACAGAGGTTTCACCTACTAATAAGGATTTCTCTTCAGAAGCAGTTGAAGACAAGGGCACCAAGCCAAAACAATGACTCTTTCCTTGTCCTCTCATTTATTTTTATGCTCACCTTGGGAGCCTGGTACCTACTCCAGACTGGTGCCTCCCCAGCCATCACCTTATCATGGCACCCTCTGTATCACCATACTGACAGGGATGCTTTGCTTTTGTGAGGCAGGATCGTGGGATAAGGGCCATGAAATTAGTAGCTGTTCTGATTTAAAATCTGGAAATTAAAACAAGCTGCTTTCTTCCTCTGTTCTATCATAAGCAGGCCTACATTTACCATCCTCTTTTATGTTTGCTTTTTTTTTTTTTGCCAGATTACCAAACCTTCTGATTTAATTTGGAAAAGGTGGTGATTTCTCCTGGAACAGTCTTCCAGGCATTCACTGAACTCTTTCCACCTCCCTAAGAGGGGCAGAGAAGCTCTTGTAGTATCAGAGAAGAGTATTTTAAGCTGCATCTATGGCTCACCAAGACCTGTCAGACGTGAAAGCAAAGGCCCTTTGTGTTCCCAACAGGTCTTCCTGCCCTGGACATGAAAACTTTAAAAGACTCATTCTTATGATTATGTCCTGCTGGATCTTTACCAGCAAAGTTTCTTTTACTCTCAGTTGTGGAGCGTCGATTCCCACCATCTCACTCCTACTCTGGAACAAAGAAGGACACAAACACAGGTGAGATACCACCTTATGATGGCTCCTGATGACCAACAAGAACTTGATCCATCTGTCATTTGTAACATCTTCTATTCACTTCTAACCTTCAAGAAGCTTCTTCACTTCTGCCACAGTGTTTATGTGTCTCTTCCCTTTCCGTCTCTGTCCTCATAGTAAGTTCTGACATACCAATTTACCTAACAGTGCCTGGAATTGCTCTTCACAAAAGGAGGCTGTGTTTTCCTTTTGAGCAGAGTTTGCTTTAATCAGAGATTTCAGCATGAAAGCCTACACACACCTCCCATGCAGCTCAGGGATGTGCTGGGAAACTCATTCAATGCTTTGAACATCCATTGTGGCTCAGGGCTATGGTCAAGCACCCATAATGAAAAGCTGTTTGTGCAATCTATTTCCTGCTGATAACAAAGAACACCTCCTTGAAAAATAAACACACTAAAATAACAATCCCAGGAAGCTGTCAAGCCTGCTCCCCAGATTCTAGACTCTTCCATGGTAACTGAACTCAAAAAGCTGCAAAATCCACCTCAGAGCAGCCAGAAGCCTCAAGTGAATGATGACTGCAAGGTGCCTCTGTTAAGACATAACTGGGCAGTTTGTGCATTATCCCACAAGGGAACAGTTTCCTAGGAATATAGAATAAAAGTGCTTCCACTTCCCTTTCTCTCTTCTCCTCTCATGCCTTTCAATGACCCATATCACAACTGCTTAAGTCAAAACAGGACCAACACCAAGTCCCTCAGAGCTGTGGCACTTCCTACAACAAATATTTCATCCTTATGGGCGTTTGATTGATTTTCTGCTTAGACAAAGTGCAAGGATGTGGTACACACTCATCTGTGTGTACTCACTTTGAGTCGCATTGAATGGGAAGCACCACTGCACGTGCAGTGACAAGCAGAAATCTTCCCTCAGTCCTGTACAAGCCTTGCAGTTTGTCAGTGCTACCACAGGTTTCTTTCATGACACGCTCAGGAAAACACAGTATTGCGATCCGTAAGGAACATGGGCTTTGGCAAGCAGGCTGTGTTAAAAAACTAACTCTCCAACACCTTTTCGGTGGTCAAACACTCTTTCCCCTGAACTTTGGGGTTTTATGAGAAAAAACTCTTTTGTCTTGAAATCCCTCTAACTTAACAAAGATTTTCTGGAAGCATGAAAGGAAGCTTTCCTATTGAAACAACTTCAAAACTTGAGTTACAGGTTTCAAAACACAAGGGAAAGGGGCTTCCTGATGCTGAAAGTGAGGGTTGTGACTCAGAAGGTTCCTAAACTTTTGCTCCAAGGTCTCCACTGTGAAATATTGCCTGGAGACTGGAAAGACTCGTCCACTGCTATAAATATCTCCCCTTAATGACAGTACTAAGTATATACACTAAAGGAGAAATGCTCCTAGGTACTTTAGACAATAGCCCTACACTAGAAAAAGCTGGTCAAAATGAGCAATAATAGCTTGAACAACTGACTAACCTGCTCTTGACTTCCCAGCCCAGGCTAGGGAGGCTGATTTGTCAGATAAATTATTAGTTTCAGATTCTTCACTTAAATGATGCAAAAATTTCACCCAAGGGGAAAAGGAGGGAGAAAGAAAGGACAGGCTTTGAGAATAGCATTCCTGCTAAAAAGCATATAAGTGAGTCAAATTGCTTCACTTTGTGAGAAGCCTGTGAGGAGGCTGGCCATCGAGATCTGAACTGGTAAGTGGAGACACCAATATCCTTGTGTTCAGCTGCTCCCACGGCTGTGACTGGACTGAGCATGTTTCAGTCCCTACCACCTTACCAAGGACTGTCTCCAGTATCTGCTTTTCTTACTCCTCTTTTCCACAGACTTCTTCTGGACTTTTCTGGGTTTGTAGCAATAGGACAATGGGTGATGGGTTCGAACTAAAACAGGGGAAGTTCAGGTTAGATACAAAGAAGTTCTTTACTGTGAGGCTGGCGAAGCACTGAAACAGATTGCCCAAAGAAGTGGTAAATGCTCCATTCCTGGCAGTGTTCAAGGCCAGGCTGGACAGAGCCTTGGGAGACACGGTCTAGTGTGAGGCATCCCTGCCTATGGTAGGGGGTTGGAACTGGATGATCGTCAGGTCCTTTCCAACCTAAACCATTCTATGAGTCTATGACTTGCAATTTGTTTATACTGTCTCAGAATTGCACATTTTGCTACTCGGACAGCTGAGAGAAGGGTTTGGGTTTTTTGTTTAGTTTTTGGTGAGTTCTTGTGTTTTTTCTCTCCTTTTTCTTTTTCTTTTTCTTTCCTTTTTTTTTTTTT
>JAOEHX010053350.1:0-24027 GCA_025448015.1 Bolborhynchus lineola | reverse complement strand
GTGTCCCTGCCCATGGCAGGGAGGTTGGAACTAGATGATCTTAAGGTCCTTTCCAACCCTAACTATTCTGTGATTCTGTGATCTTGCAGTTAAAACAGGAAACTCTTAACAGGATATTTAAGAATATTAGAAATTTTAAAGCTTGGATTAATGTAGCAACAGGTTTATTTTAGTCTCAGGAGAAGCTCCAGCATTTGTCTTGGTTTGTAGTTCTTTGCCTGGCAGGAAAAAGGAGCAATGAAGGAAGAAATGGTCAGATCACTAATAGGATTAGGAAACCCTGTTGTATTCTTTCTAGTGAATGTCTGCCTGTTTTCTCTTCAAAAACTCAGAAGTGGGGTTGATAATTCTACAGGCAGGAAGCCCTGCTGATGAAATAGCAGAGAAGAGTATCGGAGGAAATAAAAAGTGATGCTTTTTGTACCAAGAGCTGCTTGGAAACAAGAAAGAGTAAATTGGCTTTTAGTATGTGTAATATTTTGCTTTCTTTCAATGATAACGTATTTAATTAGAAAAGCATTTTTTATGCCAGCATGACTATTTTTGTATATTGCATGCTGTTATAAATAGGTTTAGGTGATGCCTTTTCATATTGTAGCAGTAGATACGGATGATTGTGAATAATCAGATATTATCACTAACACTTCACATATGGTTAAATTCAGGAATCTTTTTCTTTTAAGTCCAGTAGGATATTACTTACTCAACTGTCCTATTATTTTTCTAGGAAACAATGCCTCCTCCATCACACACAGCATTTTCTGGCCATCATTTACCATTTGTGGGTTTCACATATACAAGTAGCTGGTAAGTTGAGTGTTCCAAAATTGTCTGAAGGCTAGTTACAAAATATCATAAGGTTCTGTCTCTGAAACCAGCAAATACCAAACAGGTACCACCGAATGTGGTTTGTTGAAGAGATGACTGTGCCTTAATATAAAATGCTGTTTGTCCAAAAGAATGAGCTCTCTGCAGGTAAAATTGACATGAATTTGAAGGGCAGCACCTGTGTTCAGAGGAGTTTTGCTGAGAAAGGTGGGTTTCAGACAGTATAGGAAGTTAACTGCATATGGCAAAGTTGCAACCAGATGTGTGGACTCAGAAAGAACTTAGCTTATTAAACTTTAACTGTTGTTTTAGTTTAGTCCTTTGACACTCTTGTAAGTCATTATGGGTATTTTGAAAACATAAAAGACTTTTATTTGATACTCATTATTAAAGTGGTATTTGTCATGTGTGTATTTACTGCTAAATTAAACAGTACCAAGGAAGTCCATGTATGTTTATTGATCATTTCTGAGAGTAAATAAATAAATAGTGTTTGCAGCCACTGAAAAAACAGGCCTGTGTTCTGCAAACACATGTGCTTAATGCTGGTTATGTGCCATGCCCTGGGCACTTCAAAAGCATTACTTACATATGTACTAGTATATATGTACGTGGGTATCCACAGAGTCAGGGCCACAGCGTTTCTGGAATGTATGTGCCCTGGCTGTCGTGTGGTAACTTCACACCATTTGTTGTGGTTGTTGTCTTTATAATATTTGAGGAAACTTGATTATTTTAAAATAAACCATTATCACAATCTTACTATTTGCATTGTTGCTTTTTGCTGCCTGGCTGATGTAGACTGTCCATAGTGATCATTTTTACTCAGGAGTTTCTGCACTTTTCTGTAACAAAAAATGCATTGAGGAGAAAATCAGGGTAGGTAAAAAGGGATTAAAATGTTAATGTGCATATACTAACAAGGTGGTATTTGTATAATAAATTACATGGTCATCAGCAATTTAAGCTATTTATGGGTTCATTTTTAATAATTATTTTAAACATGACCTGTTGTAAAATCCAATACTGTTTCATTTTTCCCCCAGTGTGCTTTCAGATCGCAGCTGTCTAAGACTGACGGCTGGACCACCCTCCATGGATCTTGATGCCAGCATTCAAAGGACTTTAGAGGATAGTTTAGCAACAGAGGCTTATGAGAGGAGAATAAGACGCCTAGAACAGGAAAAGCTTGAACTTAGTAGAAAACTGCAAGGTACAGTCATTAAAAAAATCCATTCAATCACTTTTTTGACTTATAAGGTACTTTGCGTAAACTTTGTAAGTTTATACTGTGAGAAGAAAATCAATACACCTCCTGGAATGCTTTCTAGCACAAAAGAATTCTCATTGTTATTTCCATTGACAAACTTTTCTTACTCTATATGCCCGAAATATCCCATGTATGCAACTTTTAACATGCTAAATTTGTTCGTAACATGCTACTTTGTTGATAACATGCTAACTTTGTTCACACTGTGCCTTGCTTAGTCTGGCATAAAGATTCATTCTTAAAACCTCAAAGAACTTGGTTTGTCCAGCTGACAATTACTGAAAAATTGGCACTTAGCAGTTGGAAGTTATGAATTGTAGAATCCTCAGTGGAGAGTCATTTGGCATGTCTTGATTTATTAGTAATATCTTTTTGAACCCTCAGATTATGAGGCATGTAATTTGTACCCCACTTCCATCTTTTTTTAGAGTCAACCCAGACAGTTCAGGCTCTGCAGTACTCAACAGTAGATGGCCCAATAACAGCAAGCAAAGATCTAGAAATTAAAAGCTTGAAAGAAGAAATAGAAAGGTTGAAGAAACAGGTAACAGGTATGTTATTGTCGTGGTTTATGCCTCATGTAGTTTGCTCACTCACTGCCCCTCTTTCTTCCCCCTGCTCCTGGAGGGATGGGAAGAAGAACAGAAAGAATCCAACTCCTACGGGTTGAGATAAGAACAGCCCAGTAACTGAGGTATAACACAAACCACTGCTGCTGCCACCAGTAGTAATAATGATAAGGGAAAGGCAAGGGAAGAGAATACAACCACTTACCACCCGATACAAGCCAGACCCAGGAGTGATCCCCCCTCTTCTGGGTTCCTGCCCTTAGTTTTTACATCCTGGGCATGATGTGCTGTGGTATGGAGTACCTCTTTGGTCAGTTTGGGTCAGGTGCCCTGTGTCTGCTTCCTCCCGGCTTCCCATCCTCCCTGGCAGCAGTCCTTGGTCAGAGTAAACATTACTGAACAGTAACCGAAAATATCAGTATTATCAGCACTGTTCCCAGGCTGAAAGTAGAAAACACAGCACTGCACCAGGTACCAAGAAGGAGAAAAATGACTGCTACTGCTCAACCCACGACAGTTACAAATATCAATGTAAAAATGTAACAAGAAACAATATTATGGCAAGACTTTTTTTCTCCTAATGTAATACTCCTACTTTGCTTTCCAAGAGAATCTCACGGTCTATTTGTACTTCTAATTTTATCCTTCACTCTTCATCGGTAGCTCAACTTCTTGTGCAAATTCAACTTCATATTCAGTACTGGAGTAATTCCAGTTGCAAGGAAGAAGGAAAATTTCAGTGATTTGTGCTACTGTTACTAGTGGTAAAATTCCACAAGTTTTAAGTTGTGGTGTTGCTAATTTACATGGATGTGAATCAGGCTGTACCTGAGAATCTGTGAAACCATCACCAATTTCCATAGTAGTAGTTTGGTTTGCGGTATTTTTCTCCCCTCACTCCTCCTGCATTGTGTACTGCAAGTGTGTGCAGATACGTCTGTAGTAAACTGGAAGGAAGGTGGTGTTTCTTGCTAATGTGAGTAAACATGAGGAGTGAAGACTTCAGCCTACTAGTTTTAATAGTATTAAACCGATTTGATAGAAAGATGTGTTACTATGATTTAAGCATCAGCTGGTATTTTTCAGTATCTTATTTTCTGCTGAATTTTCTTTGAATGGGACAAATTTATGAAATGTGATCGCAATTTTGATGATACTTTCTTTGAAGCCATAGAGGTGTTTGTAGTGTACTGTTACTGACAGCATTGTAACTGGATGTGGAGTAAAAGCTTGTTCAAGCTGCAGATGTGGTTTACTGAGTATTATCTTTGAACAGTACTTTTAGAAAAGCTTGGTTTATCTGGGAGTTGGGCTGTGTGCCTGAACTACAGTGATACTGGATTTTCCAAGTGGCAGGGAGTAACAAAGGATGTTTTCCATGAGAAAGGACACAAAGTCTGCAGCTCCATGAGCAGCATAGCTGACCCAACAAAACTCTGCCACTGGAGTGGGTCCTGCCCACATCTGAGTGAGCTCTTCTCTCTCTGTGAATGCACCAAACTCTCTTGACTTTAATTCACTCGATTAAGCAAAGAAATAACTATCTAGATAAAAAGAATTTAATCAACTTATGACCTGATAAATCAGCAGAATGTGGACAGTAGGAGCATACAAGGAAAGGGAGATGAGTGAGGGAAGAACCACCTCTCAGCTCTGCTGTCATTGAGCTCTCATTTCTTACAAACCTGAACATTTATTTCCTTTCAATTTAATTCCCTTGCTTCTGAGAGCTCACAAAGATTTTATGATAACTAAAAATTTGGCTATCAAGTATCTCAGTACTTCAGGTTTGAAAAGTGTTTTTGAAATCTGTGTAGGCGAAGAGCTCAATTGCTTTAATTAATGTGATCCTGCCTTTCTTTAGAACACCAAAACTAGTCAAAAAAGCGAAGATCTAGTTAGCCCAGTATTCTGTGTTTTTAAAGAGACTACTGGAGACACTAAAGTAAAGATTCAAAGATATCTGATGTATTCGAGTCCATCTTTTTCCAGCCTTACTGTCCCAGATCCTGGCAATTCATGTTTTAAGAGCTTCCAGAGGGAGAGATTTTGTTGCACCACCAGGTTGTATACAGCTAATAGTGAACCAATTTGCTGTCTGTTTAGCTAATATCTTTTTATCCTACTTTAAAGGCTTGCTACTAGTAGTATTCAGTATTCTTGATGTGATGCTCTGAGTGAAGTTAAAGGGAATTTCCTCTTGTATTGATGCACAGCATAGGACTTCTGCTGTCCTGCTCCCTAGTAGTTTCTTCAAAATAGGATCTTGAGAGAGAGCAGAGGTAGCTTCAAAGAGGAGGAAGGTTGGAGGGAACTGCAGAACGGATTTGTTCTTGTTTATGTTTGTGAAAAGACTTCATTCAGTTCCTGGAAGTGTCAGGAATGCCAGCAGCAACACCCACAGAAAGAGTAACTCGAACTTAACTTCCAGACTTTTTAGTTGGTGTGTTTAGACTCTGCTTCTCCGTTATGGGGGAGCAGCATGCTACGTATGAGCTGCAAACTGCAGCACATAGATTATATGTTGTTAAAACTGTGTAGTCTGAAAGTCTGTTATAAATGTACAGTTAGACAGCTGCTCTGGCATGATGCAGCCGTTTTGTGTTGTACAATAAGCATTAGTTTGGGATGTGAACAGGGCTTAACGAGCTCAGGGAGGATCCCTCTGGTTTGCGTGATGCCATGTTGGCAGTATGTCAGCACAAAGGTTCCTGTGAAGTTTCTCTCCAGCCACGTCCTTCAACTTGCTGCTGTAAGGAGGAAAAAGACAACAGGATCAGAAGCCCCTGTTCTGCAGCAGTCCTTGGCTCTGGTTTTGGCTCCTTGAGATTGCTGGACAGCAACATCTACAAGACCAGCTTTCAAGTGGGACCAGCCATTCATAGAAAAGCATCAGGATCAGCTTTAAATTATTTCTTATTCTTGACTGTTGAGCTGCAGCTTGGAGTTTAGTTCATTGCTGAATGTATTGCTCCCTTGCTTTGGTAATGGAAGGGGGGGGAAAAGTGTGGTAACATTTCCCAGTCCAGCCGATACCTCTTTTCAAATTTGAAGTTGTCAGTGTCTGGTGAAGGTGGTTAATATTGAGAAGGTTTTTCCTTAAGTACCCATTAAGAATTTTCTGCTTCATGCCACATATATATTTATATATTTATTGCTAGATACAGTATGTGCTTTTGTTTTGGGGTTGGAAGCAAATAATGTGGTTAAATAAGGAAGATGTAGAGTTGTCTTATCCGTACCCAATCACCATAGAACTTTCCCAGTATGTATTGAATACCTTGTGTGGTCCAGACAATACAGCCACTAGTTAGAAGACTCTCAATCTGTGCTTTGAGTTGTGAACTAATTTTATCAAATTGGCAAAGAGAATGTTCTGATTTACTTGCTTTTATGGAATTTTATTTTTGTGAGATAGATTTTAATACTAAATTAATGACAGAGCACAGGCACAACCCAAATGAGGGTCATGTCTGAATGCTTCCAAATTTAAGGGAGCTAGCTCCAAGTTTTCTGTGTGGCTTTTAAAATAACCTGAATTTCCAAATCTAGATGTGGTAAACTTTAAGAAGGTTCAGTTCAGGTGCAGAGCTGAATCTTATGCTTTGGGCTCATCCCTTGGACAATCAAAGGTAATGCAATAACATACTACAGTGAGTGTTCATATATATTAGCTAAAATGTTAGCAATAACTAGGGTGATGAGATGAAAAACTACTGTTTACCATATATATTTCACACCTAGCGTTTGGTTATATTCTTTAACCTGTTTTAGTGCCTCTTCTGGAGCTGTAAGAGTAAACACCTGCTTAAAAAGGTAATAAAAAATGAGCATGAAATCCTGTCAAATTCAGGAGTGTCACCAGGGGGACATTAGAAAAATACATTTTTGTTGTCTATCTGGTTTTCCAGGAAATGACAAGCTCGCATCTGCTTTCAATTTCTGAGGTCAAAGTTGTAATTTTTGTTCGCTAAGTTACATAGGAGAAAACTTTGAGGAATCTTTAATATTGCCAAAAATGTAAAGGGCAACGATGGAAGAAAAAAACAGAGCAGTGGAACAGAGTAGTTCATGCACGGAAGAGAGATTTATCTTGGCTAAGCAGAGCCATATATAAACTTACTTTTTGCTGGTGACTTCAGAGTCAGCTACATAAGAAAGGACGCTAATAATTTCTGGCTTTAAGCTATGTCTCTTATTTAAATGCATTCTTTTAAGTTTTTGAACAAGAGTCAATGAATTAAAACAATAGTGAATATTTGTCTGGGTATAAGCTAATGGTATTCGTTTGCTTATAAAATTCTTGTGTTTCAGAAATTACAGCTCTTCAAAATGTCTGTGGTTTTATATTTGATTTCTCCAGGAGCCAGTCTCTTTGGGTTGCGTTTATGAAAATGTAGTAAAAGAATATAGAAGAGTATAGGTGGGTTCCTGTTCTGGGACTAAAAACATACAATCTGAAGACCTGCCACAACTAAAATCAAAGGCAGAATGTCTAGTGATTTCATAGGACTTGGATTTAACCTACTTTCATTTATATCTTGCTTTAAATTCCTGTTTTTCAGTGAAGGACTGGGAGAGTTAAAAACACACCCACTAGCTATAAACTTTCTGTTGCCATATTTTTGCCATTTCAACTTTTCATGTTGTAACATTTCAGTGCATTTTTATGATACTATGTTGCTGTGGTGTAGAAATGTACTGTCGTGTAACTGGCACTTGGTGATAGTTATAATAGTTTGCCTGTATTTATAGATGTAATAAAGCAGCTCACATAAACACAGCTATTCATCACACTAGAAATAAGTAAAATCATCTGAAGTTCATTTTAAGTGTATCGACAGGAGAACACTTGCCAGCTCTTGAGTGACCCATTATTTTTACTGTTTCTTTCTGGGAGGATGTAGGGGGAGGAGGGGGACTGTTTATAATTACAGTGTAATAAAAGATGCATTATATATTACATCACAGTGTATAAAAGTCAAATGTGTAGGTCATGTTAAAGCATATATTACAGAATTATGTATTGTGCATGATTATTATAAAGTGAAAAGACAAATTGTTATCATTTTCTGTGGTGTTTTGCAGCAAGTTGTGACCTTTTATTCTGTTACATTAGAAACAGATAATGGCAGTTGAAACAACCTACTCCATATTCTAAACTGGATAAGAGCTGCATTATTTTGTGATTTAATGGAAGCCAGAACAAATAGTGAAGGGGACTTCAAGGAGCTAGACTGTGGTATTCTAGAATAATGATTTTTTTTCCTGAAGATATTTACATGTCTGCTCCTTTTTCTAGATTCTGGTCAGCTCGAACAGCAACTAGAGGAGGCCAGCACTGCAAGGCGGGAGTTGGATGATGCTTCCAGACAAATAAAGGCTTTTGAGAAACAGGTCAGAACACTGAAGCAGGAGAGGGAAGATCTTAATAAGGTAAAAGCAATTTGTCAGCAACTCTTGTAAACCCCAAAGACTATTTTATTTTTGTTCATTTTGCTTGAAATAATGTTCAGCTGTAAAATTAATGAGCAGATAACAAATGTATAGCATGACCTACTTTGCTTTCTGCCCCTGTTTTGGAGGCAAGGACATTATTTAGCATGTTGTATATGACCCCTGGGTGGTCCTAGGTGCCTGCTTCCAGATTGTGAACAACTCCATGATCCACAAACTGCTTGGTGGTTGTCAAGATTTTACAGCTTCAGCTTTAAGTGATAATGATAGTAGTTAGAAGACAGAGCAGAGAAGAACTATTCCAAATGTCTGATACAATCTGAAGTATGGGCAAGACTGTAGCCGGGGAAAATATGTCAAGACTATAGTATTAAGGCTGTGTCACAGAAGTGTTTCTGGAAGAGAGATGTGAAAAATTGTCCAAACCTTAAGATTGAAAAGTAATTTGAAATAACTACAGTTAAAGAATACTGGGTTTTGTTTTTTCTTTATGTCTTCTTGTTTTCTTACTCATAATACTGTCTTTCATGGCTCATTTTAGTATTCACAGTTTAATCAACCTGTAATCAGGTGTGAAATACACTAGCGTGTTTCTCATCATAATTATATTGCCCAGTATTTTAGAGTTCACACTCAATACTGATGTGCCAGCTTTATTTAACACTTTCTTTTAACCCTTAAGGCTCTTAAAACCTTAAAAGCTGACAGTTTCTTGAAGAAAGACCATCTCTCTTCTAAAACATGTAGTGATTAGGACCCCTTTTAACAACCTTAGAAAATGCTTTTAGATTTGTATAGATGATAACAGTGCCAAATATTAGTTCTTCCTGCTGTGCTTTTCATCCTCGGACTGTCTTTCCCTTGCTTCTATGTTCTGGTCCAGTTTGGCTGAACGTCATTAAGCCATTTAAGCTATTGTAGTCCCTCATTCGTAGTGTAGTAGAACAGATCTAGGACACAGCAAACGTTGTGAAGGTACTGTGCTGTAGAGTTATCACAGCACTAGCACTATTAATTCATGTGGATTCTTTTAAAAGGATGATTATCATATATTGCTGTTAATCACTAGGGATTTGTTGCCTGAAGCTTTCTGTAGTATTTGATATGAAGGTACAGTGTGTGAAAATCATACTCCTTTGCAGGTCAGTTTTCAAAAGCTTCTGAAGTAAAAATTTTCATAGAGGAGACTTTGCCATTCAGTTAATGCAAAAACTTTGTTTAATCTGATAAGCTTTGTTTAAGCTGATAGGTATTATTTTTATTTAAGTTGCTCTTGAAAAACTCTGCTAATGATATTTTTTTAATTAAGACAGCAAGGTATTTTTGTATTTTAATTCAAATGCTTGAAAGCCTTTGTGTTTAACCTATAATAATGTGGCACATTCCTACCTGGTTTACATTTGTGCAGTTTCACTAACTTTAATGGAGTAAATTCTGGTGATTTTCTTATAGAGGCATTCAGTCTGTGTCATAGATGCATTTGTGAAAAGAAATGAGTATGTAGTTTCTGTTCACTTTGGAGAAGGTGTTAGATTCGCATCCAAACACAGAGTTGGCCTTGCAGCTTTCTAGGTTTATTACTTCATTCTTTTCTTAAACTGTAGGAACTGGCAGAGTCTAGTGACAGATTAAAATCCCAAGCCAAAGAGCTGAAAGATGCACACAGCCAGCGGAAATTGGCAATGCAGGAGTTCTCAGAGATGAACGAGCGGCTGACAGACTTACACTCCCAAAAACAAAAGCTTGCCCGCCAGCTCCGAGATAAGGAGGAAGAAATGGAAGTGGTGATGCAAAAAGTAGAAAGTTTAAGGCAAGAGTTACGCAGAACAGAGAGACTTAAAAAAGAAGTAAGTGGTGAGAAGACTGTTTAGAATCTATGAAATAGTAGTTATATGTAAGGTTTTCTGACAAAGTAATTTCTATGTTAACTGCAAGTCTTTAATTCTTTGTTGTTTCAAACAGTACAGATTTGTTTGCTAAGAATTTGAAGTCTTCAGCTTAGTG
The DNA here is from genome assembly GCA_025448015.1 of Bolborhynchus lineola. NCBI lineage: Eukaryota > Metazoa > Chordata > Aves > Psittaciformes > Psittacidae > Bolborhynchus > Bolborhynchus lineola. The sequence goes on along the minus strand of JAOEHX010053350.1, from coordinate 13,899 downwards.
CTGAAGATTTACCTCTCATATTGAATGCCATCAATAGAATTTTTTTTGGGGAAAAAAAGAAGAATCCTACCTATTAAAAACGTATGTACTTTTGTAGCTGGAAGTCCAAGCTGAAGCTGCAGCTGCTGAGGCATCCAAAGACAGGAAATTGCGAGAGAGGAGTGAACAGTACTCTAAACAGTTGGAAAGCGAAGTAGAAGGGCTAAAGGTTAGTCTGTTTTGATATTAACACCTGCAAAGTTACTAGTCAAGTAGGACTTAGATCTGTCTGATTGCTTTCAGATGTTAGGACAAAAGGATGTTGTCAGTCTGTGTCTCCAGTTGATGCTGAATATTAGTGCAAGCATGCATGGCATTATTGTCCAGAAAAACTAACATTTGCCTAATGTACTTTTCAGGCCAGTGTGTTTGCTGCTCACTGAACTATTTCTTAGTATTTGGTTTCTTCCCACTTTGCTTCCATTTTTACTTTGTTTAACTTTACCTGGTAAAACCATTTGTTTTGGGGGATTTTGTTTGAATTTTTTTTCATGCGGGATGGTTGAGCATTTGAAGATAAACCTGACTCTTTGACAGGTTTCTGTATAGGTTTTTTGTTGTACTGTGTTGTTCCTCACTGTGTCAGTCAAAAGAGAGATGGTGTTTCCTCCACAATAGATGTCAACTGATGTAACTGTAAGGAAGAAGTTTTAGTGTATTCTGCCTCTCAGCTGGGAGTTGAGCTGTTTTGCACAAGAGCAGCATTGAGGCATGAAGGCATGATATTGATGAGATTGCTTACATGTGTATGTACTTTTTAGAAGCACAAATTTAAGTAAGACAAGAATGTAAACTGTTATTTATTCTATGATTTAACATTTTATATGGTGCTTTGAAAAAACAGACTTTCTCAAAAATTGAATAAGAAAGTTTTTAATTTTCACATGAGGATTGTTGTTAATTTACAGCAAGATCTATTCCCAGTGCTCATTCAGCAGGAGAATTCTGCACTTCCTTTGCAAAATATCAGATTAGGCCTATTCTGGCGTTCATTTACATGAATAAACATGGTTTGTAATTAGGGTTCTATGGGCCATTTGTCAACATTGAGTCAGTGCACAGAGAATTTTGGGGTTATTTTGCATTCTTTTTTTTGCCTTCCTCTGTTAAATGAAAATAAGGAAATCCATTCACTATGAAGTCTGGATTTATAAAGTTTTTACTACTGTGAATTCAGATGGTTATCTGAAAATTAAGATGTATTTCACCTCCTTTCATGTATTTTCACCATCAACAAAGAGTTTGTATGACAGTTGGAGGCGAGAAGAATTTGTTGGAGATCTGTTGATAATAAATGATATGCTGATTTATAGCACCAGGCCAAGTTTATCAGAAGAGGAAGGGGGGACTTGTAGCTTTCTTAGCAATAATTTGTAATCCAGTATGGATTACAACAGTGGGGTTGTTGTCCATAGTTAAGTTCAGGAGCCTGTCATAGAGAAAGGTCAATATTTAATGTAAAAAGGGAAGTTTCTCTAAATGAGAATAGAAAAGCCCATAAATGGCGACAGGTCGAGTGTAAACAGGATGTTGATAGCTAAATAAAGAGAATTTAATCAATACTTAACAAAAGATGCTCAGAGTGATTGTGGGAAGTTCTTTAAATTAAAACCAGAAAGCCATCATAGGATACTCATGGGGCTGCTTGCTGGTAGGGATGAAAAGGAAAGCTGAGTTGAGAGAGCTGTGGCAGAAACACTCAGTGAGTTTTTGGTGTGACTAACTTTACTGAGGAAGCATGGGAGATTGCCATGCAGAGTGCGTGCTCTGCAGCAGGTTGGTCAGATAAGCTGGGTTGCTCTAACCCTGATGTGCAGGAAACATTAGAGCTGACAGGTGAGCCAGATGTGAAGTTATCCAGACCAGTGGCATCACCAAAGGGGTTAAGAAGGAGCTCAGGTGAGAAGTAAGAGAGCTTCTGGCCAAGATGTGCACCCTCTGTGCTGCTGTAACCCTCATCCGGAAGATCGTGGAAACTGCGGAAGAGTGGATGCAGCTTCCTTAGGAAAGGGGTAGAGGTTGTCAGCAATAAGGTCAGTGAGCTCATGGGTGAAGCAGAGCCCATTGGGAAGAATGCAGCACGCCTTCTGTCTAGGCAAGTCCTGCAACACTGACCTGCTGGGGTTCTATGAAGTTGTCAGTACGTGTGTGGATGAAGGAGAGCCAGTATGTGTCATGTATTTAAATATACAAAACTAGTCAGGCTCAGTAGGAGTCAGCATTGTGCCCTTGCAGCCAAGAGGGCAAACTGAATCCTGGGGTACATTCAACAGCATCTAAATTACCTGTGTACCAGGCGATACATTATGTCTCACTTGCACCGTTTGTCCACTTGAAACAGGCATGTATGAAAACACCTATTTGGAGTTGAGGCTTACATCAGTTCAAAGTGTATTCTCTGTTTATTCTATTACTTTAGTTCTGTATAAGTCATTATATAGCACCATTCAGCTTTCTCTTCTCCTGCACCATCTATCTTACTATCTTAGTATTACCTTTTCATTGTGCAAAAAAATGTGAAACACCACTAAAACATTTTACATACTTGATAGATGATGTTGCGTGGCCTAAACTTGCGTGCTGCATTGCTGTATATGAGTAGGCAATTCAGTATGTTGGGCAGTAACAAACAAGTTCAGTAGTTAACTGCCTGTGCATGAAAGTTCCTATATTAACTCTTTTTTCTTTTATTTATTTTATTTTCTTTCTTATATATAAATTTTATTTTTTAATTCTCTTTCTTCAAACCATCTCCTGTTAGGGTGTCATCTTTCTCCAGTTCAACATTGTGCATCCCAAGGGCAGGATTTTACTCTTGGATCAAAACAGATGGTTGTTTTGATAAGTTACAGAAAACAATGTGGTAGCAGCATGATCTGACTCATGCATTTAGGGGGTTCTGCAGTGTTCTGCTGATGCTAAGAGCAAGGCCCAGCTTTCTCCTAGGAACTCAACTCATCTGAATGTTTCACAATGACATTTAGCTCTGAAAGTCTATTCATACATCAGCAAAAGGAAACTGGTACCCAAAGCCATGTTCAGTTAAGGGTGACTGAAAGGTTTTTAATATCTCATGGTAAGAATGGAGGTATAATTAACAAAGTATCTTCAATCCTCCCAAAGTTGTGAGACAGTCACTGTAAGGAAGGAGGTTTTCCAGTTAACCTGCGCTATCTCAAGACACAGTGTTTGTATTAAGTAATTTCCTTAGACTACCTTTAATTACAGATTTAAAAAACAGAAAAAATTCCAAACCAAGTTGTACATGTGTTTACATACAGAAGTATTTCCATACTTGGATTTCAGTGCATGTCATGCCACTATCTCACTTTGAACCTGATCTTGCTCCTCCTCTATGTTATGGCAGGACATTGAGTTTAGTGAGTGCAGCATTTGGTGCAAATGTGTATGTATCCTGAAGCAGTGTGTAAAGACTATTGACATACCAGAAGACCTCACTAAAAGAGCTATGCAGCTGCGAGAAGTGAAGTAATTACTCTTATTGTTTAAAGCTTGTTTTTCCTATTAATCCACTCCGATGTAAACAGTTTAAGTAAAATAGGTCAGGTTTCCCTCCTCACTGATGCAATCCTTATAGTGTTTCTGTAGCTAGATTTTAGCCTTCAGTTAAGCCTCTGCTTGTCTTAGTGTAGCTTTTCCACTACTTATCTGTGCTTTAAAATAGGCTGTCTGTATATCATAGTCCTTATTCTGTATTCCTCAAAGTCACTTGAACTTGTTGCTGTCAGTGGTGTGAGTGGAAACATAAAAATTGTCCCATTTGTGGTCACTTTCTGATTGCATTTAAGGGGGGTCAGAATGGGGCCAGAGATGTTTAAAGAGATGATCAAATTTTCAGTGGATTGAAAACTATTACTGCATTTAAATCACAAACTGATAAAGAGTACAGTTGAGATTTAGGCTGTAACAAATTTTCAAGAACATTGGGATGGATGTGTTTAACTCAAGTCTGTAATGGGATATTTTCTAAGCGTATACTTGGGCATATTGAGTTGTTACTAAGCATCATTTTCAGCATCCTTGAGTGCTAATTTAGGGCTGTTTATTTTAGCAAAAACAGGTTGGTCGCTCACCTGGAGTAAGCAGTATAGAACACCAGCAAGAGATCACTAAATTAAAGGCAGACCTGGAGAAGAAAAGTGTTTTCTATGAAGAGGAAATATCTAAACGGGAAATCATGCATGCTAATGAAATAAAAAGTCTGAAGAAAGAACTGCGGGATGCAGAGAGCCAGCAGCTTGCCCTCAAGAAGGAGATAATGATTTTGAAAGACAAGTTAGAGAAAACCAGAAGAGAAAAGTGAGTATTGTATGGAATTTACCTTTAAGCTGAAGATATCTTTTGAAGACTCCTAGTATGTTTGCAAACACACTGTCACTTCCTTCACTGTAATACAAGCAGGTGCATTTTGGCTGAGCCAGGGTTGAAAACAGTCACCTTTAAAACAAAGCAGTACCAAAAAACGTACTTCCCTGGCCTGAAACAGTTAATTTTGCAGAATCTGTGCCCTGGCTGACCATTCCAAGGTACGTAACTTGAGTTGCAGATTGGGGTGGGTTGACCCCTGGAGTGTATATTGTAGTTTAAAATAGTTTTTTGACATTTTTCTTCTGTTTGGTAGTTTCATCTTTTGTTGCAAAATGGTGTTAGAGATCAACTGCTGCTCACATTTCTGCCAGCGCAGGGACAGCCACTTAATGCAGACTAAGGCTAATCCATGCTGGGTTCCATCTAGTGTTAACATCAGTCATCGGACTACTGCAGGCATTAAGCTGCTTTATCTCTTCTGACGTGGTAATTTGTCAGAGACCTGCTTTTTTCTTTCCCACATGGTTGGAGTTTATAACTGCCTTGAGAATGTTCTTTGAGGCATTCATCAATAAAACCAAGTTTTTCTGTTGGATAATACAGTGATGGAAATAGTCATAAATTGAATATGTTAGTTTTCAGTCATAAAAAATTCAGAATGCTCATAGACACTGACAGAGGTGCTGCTTTTTGCTGCTCTAGCAAGATGGCATAAGAAGTTTCGGCTGAAAGCTTAGCCAAACTGTAGAGAGTTCTTAAATACAAGTAGTAAGTAAAGCTTATGCCCGTAGAGGTGGAAACACCGCTTCTCTGATAGTCCTTTTGCATCGGGGAAGTGGATTATACAATTTAGAATGCAGAGCATGAGCTGTTCCTTCTTAGAATACAGGTATTCACAGACTGGATGTGCCTGCAAGAAAACTGGAGAGGGACTTTACACAAGGGAATGTTGTGCTAGGACAAGGGGGAATGGCTTTAAACTGAAAGTGGGGAGATTTAAATTAGACATTATGAAGGAGCTGCTCTTCTTTTAGCTTTTGTGGTCAGGCATGCAGAGCCTTTTGTGAGCCTTTCAGTTCAGAGGTGTTCAATGTGAGAGTTGAAAAGGAAGCACCTGGAGGCTTTATACTGAAATAAGTGGAATTATTTCAACAATAGGTTTGGGGTGGGCATGAGGGTTAATGGGTGTGTATACAGTTTGGCAAAAACATTTTGGAGGTCTAAAAATAATCTCTAGTGCTTATGAAAAAGCTTTGATAAAAGAGTGTGGTTGCATTACTTCATAAGGGTTTGTAGCATAGAGTGAATTACGTAGGTTAAACAAGGGCCAGTGAGAGCTTGGTCAGAATCCGTGCGTAGTATTTTGTGTCACTTGCTTACTGGTAGTTTCTGTTTCGTTTTTTAAAAATAGGTGTACTTTTCTTTATTTCCTTCAAATTCATGTTTTCTTCTGCTATTTCAACAACCTAAGTTTTCAAGGGGGAGAAACTCCCTTTTTCTACTTGCCCTTTGCTAAAGTCTCCTAACGTCCGTGTGATTAAAATTGGCAATGTAGGAATGTGAGATCAGGCCAGTGATCTGTGTAGCACAATATTCTATTTCTTAGAGTCATGTTTGTAGAAGTTTCTTTTAGACCTGTCATTTAATGGCAGATTTATGAAGCAGAGAGCTGTATCAACCAGTGATTGGGGGTTTTAAATAGTGTGATATAAAGAAGCCTGTTGGCTGGTGTTTGTTCCAGTCTACTTTCCTTGGTTTCAAAGCAGTAAGTATCTCTCCACTTTGTGCAGCTTCAGTAAAGAGCTGGAGGGACAGAGTGATACCGTGAAGCTGTATTTCACATTCCTTGCATGTGGTTTGATAGAGTTCTTTTACTGATAAAAAGAAAGCTGGATCATGTATGCTTTCTTGAACTTGAAGAGCAGATCCAGAGGTAAATTTCAGAGGAGAGAAAAAGTTGATGGCAGAGGAAGGTGCCAGGTTTCAAAGCAAATGCCTTATTTTGATCTTCCTAGCTGTCCAGGGTATGCCAATGGAGTCTGTTCCATGCTTTCCTGAGCTGATATTTGGGTGTGATATATTACACCCACATTCTCGTCTGTCTAAAATGTATCTTTGTTTCTGTATTACACTACAGCAGTCTGACTTACTGAGTTAGTGACAATCACGAGTTAAATTAAGACTATAAAATACAGAAAACTACAAATATGTTGGCTATTTTACTGTTCCAAAGCTTCCTTAATCCACCACTATTTATGGCTGCTTTGAGCCCTAAGGCCTTAAAAGAACAAATTTTAGACAAATAGAGAATAAAAAACCCTGAAGAAAACCATAAAAGCTAAATAAAAGAAATAAATAAAGAATTAGTTCAGTCTACTGTCTGAGGAATTAGCTTTGAATCTGTGCCTTGCAAACAGAAGCAGGACCTGTTACTAATTCCCCTGACAGCCAATGCTTTAATCTCTTCCTGCCTTTTCCCTAGACTGCTCATCATATGCATGGAATCTGTTGATACAGAAAAGGAGTGGTGGTAAATTTCAGACTTGGCGTTTATGCAGTAAGGGTAGTCTGTTACTTTACTAGGATGGAGCATTACGTTTCAAAGGATGCCTAGCAACATACAATTTCACCATGAGTCTTAACATGCTGTACTAGATTTCAAAGAGTGGTTGAAGCACTGAATGAATTTTAAATTAGGAATAGGAAATTCAAACCAGCATTACTCTTAACTGGGTTCACTGACATCTTTTAAGGTCTCCTCTTTTAAGGGTGTTCTGTCAGTTTGGCAGAGCTTTAGTAGTTCAGCAGCTCAGAAAAAGCAGCGAGGATGTAATATCTCTGTTGTACAACGTAAAATCCAAATCAGTATCCAGAGGAAAAATCACAGCGCTCAAGACAAGGTTTCCCCTGGATTTTATTTCTACAGCGCTACCCTTTTATACTGAGTACTTTTCAAACCTTTTAAGGCTGCACAGTGGTATTTGCTGAATGAATATTTTTACTGTATCTCTTCTGACTTTTATAGCATAGTTCTATCAACATACTGATGAACGTGGTGCCAGTTACCTGAATGATTGGTGAAATGGTGAATATAAGATACAAATGCAGTGAGTCTGAAAGGAGTGGATGCAAGGTGGAAATTGCATGTCCAAAACACTCCTGTACATGGCTTTCAGGAAATTACAGTGTTCTTTGGCAAACAGAGCACCTTCAGCTTCATTTATTTTCAGGGTCTCATATTGTGCAAGATCAAAGCTGATGTTAAGTGGAATTAATCAGGGGTTCTCCTCTACTGAGTGACCTTCCCGGGAAAAGGGAAGGTTTGAGGAGAAGAGCTACTTTGAAACTTGTTCTCACAAATGGTCCAAACCTGCTCTAGAATCTGGTGATACTTGGTGTGTAGGTTTTTCACCCAGTTTTGGCTGATAGTAGGCATGCAGTACCTGAATTAACAGTTCCAGTGTGCCCTGTCCTAAATTGTCCAAAACCTAGCCCATATAAGCTTTTCTCATTATAGACTCAGCCCCAAGTGCACTAATTTAGCTTCTGTATGTTCTGGTTTCATACATGGTCATTTTTGCCTGTCATTCTATGTAAAATTTGGAATTCTAGCAATACGAAGAATAATGTTTCTTTGAGCTGAGAATTCACCCTGAGCCTCTCAGCATATTGGCACATGCTTTGATCTGTAGAATTATGGCTGCCCAGTGTTGGGGTGGCTCATCTGAACAATGTAGTAAGTGTATGTGGATTGATAAATATTAGCTCAGTGGAGCTCTATCAATTCCATACTGAAGGAAAGATCATTGTCTTAATGATAATATTAAAACACAGGGTCTTACAGCCCTATAATACATTACTTAGTTTAAATAGGCTGTGGTATTACCAGCATAGTACTTCCTTTCAGCTAGTGTGTGCATTGATCTTTTTGTCTGCAAGTGAACAGTGTAGTGAGTTTTGGAATAAGAAACTTTCTAATTCTGCTTCATTTTATTTCTTAGCCAAAGTGAGAGAGAGGAATTTGAAACAGAGTTCAAACAGAAGTACGAGCGAGAAAAGATTCTGCTGACGGAGGAAAACAAGAAACTTTCAAATGAACTCGATAAGGTAAGTGCTGATTAGTTGTGTCCTGAGTTTACAATTTGGCTATATATAAATCAGACAGTGTGGAGCTGTATTGGTTATTATTACCTCTGAATTGATAGCAGAAATAGATATTACACCAAAAGTGGTGATCAGTATTAGATTTGAATAGAGTATCTACATAGAATCATAGAATGGTGTGGGTTGGAAAGGACCTTAAGTTTATCTAGTTACAACCCCCTGCAGAGGGGCAGGGACAGCTCACACTCTACCATGTTGCCCAAGGCTTTGTGCAGCCTGGCCTTGAACACTGCCAGGGTTGGAGCGTTTAGAACTTGAATATGTGTGCATATATGTATATATATGCATGTATGTGTATTTATGTGAAGGAATTTAATAAGATTCATTTTAGGCAATACCTTACGCCAAGAAAAAAAAGGTGATTTATTTCATTGTATGACACAAATATAATAATACATAGTTAATGATGTGGTTACTTAGAGTATATTTGCATGTCAATTACTGTGAAAAAGCAGGGCCCTCCCCACCCATTGAGATGAAGTGTTACTTTGAGATACTAAAAAAATACAAATGATGAGGCATATTAATTGAAGTCTGTTGAGCAAGGAATAATGGTTTTGTGCATTTAGATTATCTCTTTATTGTTCATTTTGACAGGTTATTCAGGTTCATTGTGAATTAGCCAAGTTCTGCTAAACTAGTCTGTTCTTTTTGTAATGTATTGAATTTTCTAAAAATACGACTGAAGTACAATGTTCTTCAGAGTAAGCATGTGTGCATGCCAGCATTCAAATAGAATTCTGTTTTCATACCACTATAGGACACATGCTTTGCCTGTATGTAAACTTAGTCCAAGAGCAGTAAGAAATTTGTCACTTTGATAGTTTTTCTGCTTAGTGTCAGGCATATTTAAATCATAAGTCCATTTAAACGATAAGGATGGAGTAGAGTGCTTTGGAGTAAGAAGCAGAACAGATTTAAAACTGTTTTTTTTTTTTTTTCACCACTTCAATTTGTTAATGTATTTCAGTACAAAAAGAAGCTTTTGATTTGAGAGCCATTCTCCTAAGCAGGGTTTCGCATAAAGTCTATCCGATCTCTGATTCCAGTTTGACTTTCTGAATAGCCATTTAATGCAATGAAGGTTTAGTTCCCCATACCAAGCCAGGTTAGCTGTGGCTTTGTGTTGCAGAATGTGCATGTATGAATGACAGCTCTGTGAATGTGAGAGGTTAATTGTTGGGTATAACATATTGTACTTACAGATGTGCATTTAATTTTAATTTGCCTGACTGCAAGTAAATGAAGTAAAATGAAAAAAGAGGGGAATGTGAGACACCTGGAGAATCTCAGGACTGACTCATGCCTGTATCTGTTAAGCCTCTCATTCTCCATGGTTACTAAACAAGGGAGAGGTTTGGCAGTTTTATCTGAACTATAACAATTTTTGTGCCCTTGCTTTGCCCTTACAATGTAGGTTTTTTCATATAGAACATTCCACACCTATGTGTTGCAGAGCAGAAACCTCCTAAGAGTTCTGGAGGTATTTAGAGACTAATTCTCAGAAAACTAATTAATTAGAGTAAAAATGCTGTTCTAGTCCTTAAAGATGGTCTTTCAGCACAGCTAAGGTCATACAAAAGAAGAGATTCTGGTTTTTACTGTTTAATGGTGTTTATTGTGATGGGTAGTATCAGTTTCTAAAGCAATGTGAGTGAGAGGAACACACGGGTTTGAGTCTGCAAAGGTGGAATCACAGCCGCTTATACCTTTAACAAGTTGTTCACATTCTCATTCAGCTCACTGCCATGTTTGAGAGGCTGAGTATGAATAACCGGCAGCTGGAAGAAGAGATGAGAGACCTGGCCGATAAAAAGGAGTCCGTGGCCCACTGGGAGGCCCAGATTACTGAGATCATCCAATGGTAAGTCCTCTGCCTTAATGTCACTGCAGAATCCCCTCAGGATGTGGTAGGGCTGTTACTTAGGTTTTACCTTTGCACATGGCACTTGGAAGCGCTTAGGTAAAAATCTTACAAGTGGCCTGGACTGTGCTGTATTTTTCCATGAGATTTTAATAATACCTAAATCCTCCTTAAGAGTGAAAGTGTCTAACCAAACACAACTTCTCTAAGTGCAGAAGAATCATGGCTGTTGGGTGTGGCTTGTGGCTTTAGAAGAATGCTGAAAGGATCATGTGCTGAGCTCACACCTTGGAGAAGGAACAAGCCTGGGAAAAACAGTGGCTGGGTGTTTTGTCTTGGCATTAATTTCCTTCATCTGCTTGTCATGTGGCAGAATGAAATAAATACAGTGCAAGTTTTATGTGATGGGTTTTTTAACAAGGAGGGCATTTGAGACTATCACAAATAAATAATGACGTTACGTTTTTAAAGTCTTCTGGCCAGTTCTAATAAATCAAGGGCAAAAACCCCCAAGTTGAAACTATTCAGAGAAAAAGATTGTTTTATCTAGATGGTCTTTATTTTTCCTTTCCATGCCTGCTTCTCTCCCCTCCATTTTATGGTCTATTGCAGTGTTTAGCATCTACAAAACCAGTTTTCATCCACATAATTTCTTTACAGATTATCCACTTCTGGGAAGATCTCATAATCATATACTCATCTTTTTTGGGATTACTACTTGGTTATTCCCCCCCATTATTCTCATCTCATGTTAGTAAAAAAAGTCTGAATTTGTTGTGTCAAAGCAAAAATGGGTAACAGCTTCTTCTAATGAAACTGTGCTTGGTATTTTTGTAATGTCAGTATCATTTTATTATCCAAATACACAGAAATTTGGCTTTTGCATATTGCCGTGTGAATATGTAACAGGAAAGAAAGGCTGTCCTCTGGGCTTCTTAAAGTGTTTTAAGCACTGATTGTAACATAAACTATATAATGCCAGTCTGTGCTATGAAGTCCATAGTGTCTCAGGCCGTTATATTTCTAGCAGAGGTTACCAAATTTACAGGGTCCACTTTATGCGCATTCCTTTTCAGTCTTGTCTCTCATAACTGAGTATAGTGGATGGCATCACGGAAATAAAAATACATAAGAGTTGTGTAAATGAATAGTTAGTTTCTCGATAATCAGAAATGTTTATCTGGGGAAAAAAATCAAGGTAACAAGACAGACAAGTCTATTATTTCACATTCCATGTTGTAATAAGGTAATGCTTGTTGTTCTTAATGCCCCAAGGTAACCAAACCCCATTTTTCAGATTTACATGTGAAAGCAGTCCTGAATCTTGACAGTTCTGGCAAAAGCCAAGACTGAATTACTTAACGCTATGTAAAGACATACCAACACCCATTAAGAATGTCCCTTCTCCAATTTATGAGAGTGTTTAATATTTTGGGATGTGCTACTGATATGGTTTAGGCTTGCGATAAAGGATCTCACATGTATTAGAGATGTAGCTGTGAGGGTAAAAGAGGTTTGAGCGTTTTATATCTCTAAAGATACCTACTGAAAGCAATCAGGTACATGCAAGACTAACTTTCTGAATGAAAGATACCATTTTACTGTTCCCTTATGATATTATATTGTTTTTTTAAAAAAGTATGGAACTAAAAATCAAACAATTCTGTTACAAGAAAGATAAATGATAGAAGAACTTTGCAGAAACTTGAAGGAGATTAAAAAGATGTGGCTTGGTTCCAGTTCTTCATCGCAATGCACATCCCAGTACTTTCTCTCCAAACTTCTCTCTGCTGATGTTAACTTTTTTTCAGCAATGTGAGGCCTTATTTTGGCTCACATATTTTTTCTCATTATGTTTAGATTTTCCATGTGTTACCCAGGTAATCTGGTCATGTTCCTCTGCTGGCCTTAGAATTCAGCACTGCATACTGAAAGCAGGTCCTTCTCTGGGGAGTTTTTTTACTGTGAACATGGGATACTATATGAAGTATTTAAACATTATAATAATGGTAAGCTTTTTAAAAAAGAAAAAAAAAATGAAGAAAACTAGTCTTCTTTAACCCTTCACAAGGTCTGTTTTCCTCAGAAGAACACACAGGTTTAATCCATGCCTATCCACCTCTTCAGTTTGACAACAGGATGCTTTGGTGCTAACAAAGTGGGGGAAAGCTTGTAGGCTCCTCTTCAAAACTAGCAGATTATTCACATAATGCTACCTTAAGATAGGGATTTGGGTGCATACTTTCGCCTCTTAAACATGGCATTTGGCCACCATCAGCTTTTTGTACCAAGGTTCATCAAGGGTGGGAGGCAGTAGATGGAATTAATTATTGGGTTTGTAAACAGTTTGCTCCACTGCCCATGGTAGTCAGAGGGATTTGTTGTAGTCCTGTTGTAATACAAGCCCAAAGAGTCCCTTAGGTCCTTTGATTGGTTTGCCATCTAATAGATATCTCTCTCAGGAAGTCTGCCCCCTGTTCAAATCCACATTTTGAGTGGTTAAGATTGTTACTTTCTTCATGACCCCTTGCACCTTTTTAAGTCATTATTTCCTTTAGATTTTGACTTGTGAGTTATTTTGATAGCCTATTATATTCCCTTTAGCTTTTTCCTGTTTTCTTAACTGTGCTGTTTTGAATCATTTTAGGGCAGTTGTACAAAAGCCTTTTTATTTTTGCTGTTATTATCCCAAGAGTCTATGAATATAGCCAAATTTTGATACAAACACTTGAATCAAACTGTCATTGCAAACTCTTAATATGGTAGCAACAGACCCTCACAGATCACTCAGCCTTAATGGAGCTATTACATTGACAATTTATATTAGCCAAATCACTCATCACTCCTTGACAAGAGTAAGAAGTATTGAGGCTTTTATTGTCAGCTATATATTTTCCTTTGGGAGATGGGAAAGAGATTGATTGCATTGGAGTTTCATGCAGTCCCTTCAAAAAGGAATCCTTTAAATAGCCATGCTGCCGTTTTTCTGTTCTGTGGCAGAAGGAGGTTGATGGAAATCTTGGTAGTGATTCCCATTGTATTTGGCAAGAATCTGATTAGTCTCTCTAGGAGAGATTCATGTAGCCTTGTTCTAGAAGTCTTAAGGTAGACAAATCCCATTAGTGGTGCTTTAGAAGTCTCTTTTTCTCCCCATTGATTGAAAATGAGGCCTAGACAACTAGTTCAAATGAATAACTGTGTTGTTAAGTATGAGCTAAATCCTACCTAATTTGCCTAGTGGATGTTAGGCTTTGATTCAGCTAGGTTGCTCTCAGGAGAAAGCACACACAAATTGTGGAAGAGGATTAGCAAAAATTTGGGGAAAATTCAACTGTAAGAAACTCAAAACATGAAAAATCCTGAGATGCATCATGCTCGTGGTGTGAATAATCAGAAGTTCAGTATCTGTGAAATAGAAAATCAGGAGGGCAGTGAGAAATATCAGTGCTTGGAAACAGAGTGAAGTGTTGAAACTTCTTAGAGAAGGAGCTTTAAATCCAAAT
>JAOEHX010053349.1:0-10323 GCA_025448015.1 Bolborhynchus lineola | reverse complement strand
CTATCCATCCCTCCCTCCATCCATCCATCTATCCATCCATCCCTCCCTCCCTCCATCCATCCATCCATCCATCCATCATTGCACATCACCTGATGTTCTCTCTGTCCATTCCTTATCAGCTCCTGACCTTGTCTTTGCAGTAGCTGGTTTTAGGTCATATTAGCCCTGGACCCAGCCTCAGTAGAGTCTGCTTGTGTTGCAGTAGAGTACTGTAACACAAACTGTATGCAAACCCCAGGTTCTTCTTGTACCCATCCCACTACTCTCCTGCCTATCTGATGCAGCAGCGAACCATTCATATTTACATATAATCAGTCTGTTCTAACCCTTTTCTTTCCACTCCTCAACTCAGTCAGTGGGACTGCAAAATATACCTTGCTGCTGTGCCACCTTCCACTAGTGCTGTTTCATTTCCCCCTCACTTTACCTCATCCTTAATTCCTCATCCTTACCAAACCCCTCCTTTCCCTCCCTTTCTTCCTCCTGTCACCCTCATGCTCCCCCTTTCTCATGCTGAGGAGTGTGAGAGCTGCTGAGGAATAGCAGAAGAAGGTGAAAAAGCCCCATTTCTCTCACACCAAAGCTCCTTGGAATCACATCGCTGACCTCAATACCAGATTTCTCCCATTAAGCAGGGTGGCTGCAGCTCCCCTGTTCATGGGAGGGGAGCTGCCTCGCCAGCACCTGTGAACACCAGCCTAGCATGGTAGATAATTTAATGGTCACTATGGGGAGAAAGGTGCAGGCTTTCCCCCTTGCCCCCCTTTTTGCCTTTAACAGAACATTATCTAAACAAACGCACTCCAAAACTGCTGAAGCGCAGGCAAATAATGACATGGGAGCAGGAGCCAGGCATTAAAAATTCATGTCGGCGAATATTAAAACTTTTTACTTCATCATGTCAAGGCACCAGGCAAATGCAAACAAATGAGACCCACTGAGCGCTGCCTGCATGGGCCAAGACAGAGATGAGCCACTTACGCTGCTGCGGAAGAGACCTGCATTGCGGTCCCTGTCTCTCTGGAGATGTCAGGCTCAGAGGGGGACGGGGAAGCCGACGGGGTAGTTAATTGCTTGGTGTCTTTAAATGAGCTCTGTAAAGTGACAACTCCGAGGAAGGCACAAGCGGTGGGGTGGGGATGTGGTGGCTGGGAGCAGCCCCATCCCTTCCCACATGCTGTGTGCTGTCAAGGTGCCTGAAATGGGGGAACATCTGGAAAGGAGGGGGAGGACTCCAACCACCTTGTTTATTAGGCCCTGTCTTTACTAATGAAGGCACCAGCCCCTGTCTGCTGCTTGCTGTGCTGGTGACAACAGGCTTGTTCACCATGGGGTTGGGTTGTGATGATACCCAGCAAACTCAAATCACAGCGCTCACACTTCCACCCTGGAGGAGATGGCTCTGTGGGCTGGTGTTTGCAGGCACCACTGGAGCAGTTTGAACCTCCTCCTGGACATGATTATGTTGAAGAGGGAAAGGTTCCCTAGGAGGGTGAGCACAAAAAAACCGCTCCTCTCCTAGAACTGGTCCCACAGATCTGGGCTCTTATGCACCTATATATCAGAGCCTTGTTCAAGCCCTGTCCTCTGCTGCTTATACTCCAGGTCACCTTTGCTGAGCTAAAGATCTGTGCTTTAGGTCCCCGTGGGAGCTGGTGGAAGAATGCTCCAACTCCAAACTGCTTTGTTATATCTTCATCTTTTAGACAGAAGCAGTGTAACATGAAATCAACCTTACTCAAGCCAAAAAGTGATTTCATTGGCCAAGTTTGCAAGGCAAGGCATGAATCAGGCTGAGTGAAGTTGGTGTAAAGAGCTCTTCAATTAATCTCTTCCAGCATCATTTATCACTAAGTAAGTAATTTTCCTTGTTATGCAGCACACACTTCTAATGCACCCTGTTTACTTAATGACTCCTGTGATCCCCTTAACACAATTACTGGTAATAAGCAACTGATGAAGAAAAGGATTACACCAGTAATCTCTTGCTCTATGATGCTTTATTAGAAGTGCACCGAGCATCACATTTTGATTTTTAATAGATAACTTCTCTAAGTAATTGATTAATCATAAACTCGTAGACTGCAAGAGCCAGAGATAATTTTATGGCACCTAAAGAGGAGGGAAAGGATCTGGATGATGTAATAACTAGCAATCGAGAGGCAAATAAAAGAGGGGAATGTTTGATTAAACATTCAATATCTTTTTATCACTTTGCGTGCTGTGGAACTGCCTGCACTGGTTTACCGTGTGGGGAAGAAGTATCATCATAACAGCCAAGTTCATGGAGCCAGATGTACCCTTGTGTGAGCAGAATGCAAGGCTGGCAAGGCAGTCAAAGGAGTGATTAGGAGGATTATTTTAAATCACTCTGTAGCCCAGATAAGCTGTGAAAAATGAAGTCTACAGCAGGATGTGATGCTGTGTCACACACCACAGGTAACATTTCAATGCCTGGCTCCTAAAGGTGGTGTCCTCAGCTCTGAATGCTAGATGTCATGAGCTAGAGGCCCTGAAGAGTGCCCTAAGGTTCCATGAATACTGGACAATGAGCACTGAATATTGGCCAGTGAGTATTAAATATATTGGAGGTAAAGTGAGTACTAAATATTGGAGGTAAAGTGGAGGGAAAGAAGCACTAAAAGGTGATAGACATGACAGAAAAGCTTAGACCTCTGCAGTGCAAACTGGTCAATGTTGAAGGATTCTTGGGCTTGTCCAAAAGCGTCTTGTGAACTATCTGGAGAACACTAGTAATGGAAATTATTGTGTCTCTGGAAATAGAGTTCTTCTAGGCCAGGCAAGTGCAGGGCTAGGGTTTGAAGAGTACAGATGCAATTTCTGCCAGGTTTTTATTCAAGCCTTTCAAGCAGGGGAGAAACTCCCATTGATTTCAAGAGGAGAACCTTCCACTGACTTAGAAACAGAAAGCATAACAGTGTTATTTGGTGAAGGATAGTGCTAGAAGTGGGAGAAGGTTGCAGCAAAGAGCTTTGACATGAAAAAAATTGCTGTATGTCAGTCCTGGCAATTAGTCATGGATATACCGTTAGCTCATGTAAATGGGTTTTAATGTTTTAATACAAAGCTGCACAAGGCATTGAAGTGTCATTCAGCCAGCAGCTCTGCCCCTCAACCTGCAGTCCTCCTCTGCTAGGAGCACCACGCCATGAGGAGTATCCTCTGATCCTTAGGGAGCTTTTCCTGGGTTCCATGGCCTGCCTGGCAGCTCCTTGCTGCTCTTTACAGTCTTCCCATCTTCTAGCAGAAGCTGCAGGCTCCCAGCCATGTGCTGTGGCTCTTCCTCTCTGCTTCTCCCCCAATCACACTCAGCAAATCCCCAAGAGCTCCCTCAAAGTGTCCCACCCATCTCTCTTTTTACAGAAACATAAACAGGGAACAAACAAATGGCAGACAAAATGCTGCATCTTCTCACACCATCAAGGATAAGTGGTTTCAAGGTGACAGAACCCCAGTTCATGCAGGAAGCCATCTTCTGGTTTCAGATGCACTAGGATGACTATGTCTGTTACAGTGCAACTCATGTAGTGACACATGGACTTTAGTTCTTTTCTTATCAAACTTCTTCCAGTAGCTTTCTTGGAGACTGCTCTGTACATGAAAAGGCACTTCAGAGACTTTGAGGGATGACATAAAACCGGTTTCATGTCCTGCAATCTCACCTCCATAACCTTGTACCAGAGCTGATGTACATTGTGGGCACCATCTGATTCACTTCAGCCTTGGGAGCCTAATTCAGCCTTATGCAAAAGCCAAAGTTGATACTGAATCTGTAAAAATCTATGTGCTGGTTCTGAGAGCTACAGGTAGGAAAGCAACCTGAGGCAGATGAAGCAGAGTTAATGACTGGGATGCATGGGTAGAGAAGAAGGTGCTTGGATTACAACACAAATAATAGATAAATCAAGCAGCAGGAGACAGTTTCTTCAGTGCCAGTTTATTTATCATTGTTTTCTCTGGGCACTGACAGGCTGAGGAAGATGGAGGGGAGCAAAGCAACATCATCCTGCTTGATGGATGAGGCGTGGAGAGAGAAGGAGCCTCTGCCAGGCCTTGAAGAAGAGGGAGGCAGGAGGCAGCATGGGGAGGGATGCACTGATGCAATGGGGAGTGCACTGTGCTTGGCGTTGGGTGACCAATCTACTTCCCAGCCTTGACCACCTCCTTGGAGAAGGTAGCAGCTGGTGCAGGGAGCAAACTGAGACCAAGTATCAGGTACCTGTCATTTCTGGAGATCTCTTGCAGAGACAGGTCTTAGATTGAAGCATCCTCAGAGCCACGATTGGCATCCACACTCCCTGTTTTCAGGCAGCTGGGCTTTACTTGCATCTTTAGTGGACCCTAGAATGATTTAGTCACCGGAATTCCTTTCTTGCTAATATATTTTTTGATATTCCCAGTAAAATAAATATTAAACCTCCTGGGTGATGTGTATTCTGGGGAAAACACAAGGTCCCAGACCCCAGAAAGTCCTTAAGTCTTCTGTGCCTTTTGTGGATATTCCTCCTATTCAGGCTTTCCCACAGCAGATGCTCAGCTGCCATTTGAACCCAGAAATGCCTAAATGCCCACTCTCCCAACACACTCTTTTGCTTCTGAGCTGCTTAGAGCCCTCCCTCACCTGAAAACCTTGGGCATCCAAATTCTACATAGTCTAGGGTGGGGTGCTGGCCTCATGTGAAGGTCTTTAAGCTGGATTGTGAGGAAGACTCACCCAGACAGCCAAACATGGGACCAGGGCCTGAAAGAAGATAGGAAGGAGAGGAAAAGGGACATGGCTATTGCAACAATGGTCCTGGATACTGATCTACTGACACAGGAGAAAAGCTTAGTGTATATGGGAGGGGGCTGGAACTTGATGATCTTAAGGTCCTTTCCAAGCCAAACCATTCTGTGATTCTATATATATATTCTATATATAGGTCTGTCTGCAAAAGATCATGGGGATTTCACCCATTGCCTACTGATGCCTTGGTGTGTGGAGTTCATGCTGATATAACAAATCCACAAGACTGAGGCTGTTAGTGGAGCACAACTCTTACTTGGTCAGTATTACTGTTGGCTTTCTTCTCTCTCAGGCATTTGTAGTTTCTCTTTTGACCCTTCTCCTCAATGCTTGCGTGCTGGCTGGTTTAGCTGGCCACCTTCCAGAAATCCCTCGGCAAGGATGAGCATCCTGAGTAGGAGGCATTTAATGGCTTCTCATTGCTATGTCAAACAAAGCAAGAAGTCAATGTAGCTCTGTTGGCCCTGCTCCAATCCCCATGGATGAAATGCTTAAAACTTGCCTGTCTTTGTTGCAGACGACACTCAGGACTCTTAAAGTATTCTGGAGATATCTGTTAAGAGGAGGTTGTGTTTTATCTATCCATGCCTATGATCATCTACCCAAACCTTCTTGGGACAAGTATGTCCAAGCCCTTTTCCTCAAGCCATTGAGCTCTGTATCTTGGAGTTCTCTGCTGGAGGGGCTCTCTCGAGGGCAAAATCTACTAGAAGGCCTTGCAAGTCAGGAAGGGTAGCTTCATCCTCTACTGACAAACTAAGTCCCATCTAGGTTCCTCAACACAAGAAAACAAGCAATGTAAAGGAGATTCATCTGGGAGTGCCACAGGAACAGGAGCCACTACAAAGATTCTGCTCCCTTTTGAAAGAAGCAGGGTTACTTCCTCATCTGCATTAAAATGAAGCAAAAAGGGTGCAGCAAGGAGATCATCTTGCTTAAGAGAGAGCTGATAAGCGCCAAATGAAGCCTTTTTCATTCTGGACCAGGCTGGATCTACCTCCCTTAAAAACAGAGGTAATGATGCCACAGATCCCAGTCTTAAGATGATTTCTAAGGAGCTCACAGATTGGCATGGGTAGACAAAGCCTCTGTGACCTTATTAACAATGACAATTTTGGTTCAGATTCTGGGATTTGGTTACTCCTGGCTGTTTCTATTATCAGAATTCACACCATAAAACTAATCCCTGTAAGAAACAAGAGGAAGGGGTGAGCTGGGGTTTGCAGAAGTCTTCTTGTGAAGCTTCCAGATTCCTCCACAGGTTGGGGAGGGGGGCTCATTAGGGGAAGTTCAGGTTAGATATAAGGAAGAAGTTCTTTACTATGAGGGTGGTGAGGTGCTGTCACAGGATGCCCAGAGAAGTGGCAAATGCTCCATCCTTCCCAGTGTTCAAGGCCAGGTTGCATGAGCCTTGTGCAACATGGTGTGGTGTGAGGCATCTCTACCCATGGCAGGGGGTTGGAATTGGATGATCTTAAGGTCCTTTCCAACCCAAATCATTCTATGATACTGTGATTTATTTAGAGACATTCACATCCCCTATAGCAGCGTTTCCCCTGTGCAAACACCCATTCTGCATCATTTGTCTGTGTTCACCTTTCCCCATCACTGGGAACCAAGCAAATCAATACAATCCTTTGGCAGAATTAAAAATAGAGAAAGACTTTCTTTTAATGTCCCACTAAAGACATTAAATACTGCCTGGATTGCTCCTTTTTTATTAATTTTGGGTTGCTTTTTTTTTTTTTTTTTTTTTGTTTTTGGTTGGCTGTGATGAAATTAAGGGGGGTTTCAATAATTATCTTCTGATTCTGCCCCTGATACGGTACCCTATCCCCAAAGCACAGGCCCTGCACGCCTGCCCTTCATCTGAAACTCCAAGGGAAGCAGTTTAACATGAAGCCACATTGATATTCAAATAGATTATCATGCAGGCAAATGGAGGTAGCATTCCAGCCAGCAGCGTGTGAAAGAGCAACTAATGGATTAGTATTTATGGTCGAGTATAATCCACATTTTAGGATACTGTATCTGGAAGGGACATATGATGAACTCCTTTTTTCCAGTCTCCCTCCCCTCCTCCATCCCTGTCTCACCCACCTCACCTCTCCTTCTTCCCTGCATCTCCCTCCTCCTCTCCGGACAGGATACAGCAGCCTCCTGGCACCGCTGAGCTTGGCAAAATTGATGACAGGACTTTAGGATCCATTAGAAAAACAAATTCTTAAACAGTGTCTTCTAAAATCAATCACTTTTACCTTTAGTGGGATTTATCGCTAGCCTGCCTGCCCCTTATTGCAAAGATTCATGTCTGCCAAGAACTAAAAATGACCGAGTGGCTAAACTCAAGGCTGGAGGCCTCTTTTCTCCTCCCCATGGAGGTGTCTTTGGGTGTATGCAAAGGGATGTCTGAGGTTGCAAGAGCAAACAGTGAAGGTGGTGGATCCAGCTTTGTGTCTATTCCTAATAGAGACGTGGTGCATCCCTTAGGTAGGGTCTCTGGTCCAGAGCTGGTGACCAGAAGTGCTCAGGAATGGGCAGAAGGATGCTGCAAAGGTAATCAGAGTAGAGATATGGGTTCATAATGACTGAACATCAAATACAGATGATTAAGAGCACTTCTAATGTAAAAGGTTTCCTGACTTAATCCCTGCTTGCACCAGATAGTTTCTTTTATATCAGACATCTCCTGATGTGAAATTTGTATGGGATGCATAACACAACATGATAAATCCCCAGGGAGGAAAAGCAAGCAGTTAACCAGACTAGGAAAGGTCAAAGCAACAAGAAGAGGCTTTGTGGCACTTGGTGTCACAGTGTTGATGTAGGAAAACTTTCTAAACACAGAGACATACATGGGAGAGGGAATAGCCTCCCCAGGATGGATTTCAGCAGCACATTAAATAGCCCTGGGTGTATTTTGTGCTGCAACTGAAGAGCTGGTCCTGCCTTGTACCCCATGTGGGTACATTCCTTCAAGCTTTGGCTCTTATTTAACGCGTATGTGGGCTGTGCTTCCAGTGACGTCTCTGGAATTGGCTGGAAGAAGGGGAATTGCGGCCACCTCCCACCAAGGCAATGGTGTCAGCATGGAAAACAGCTTCTGAGGTCTCTTTCCAGCTAAATACTGCAAAAGGTTTGAGATTCCACATCCCTGGGGAGGAAGAGAGTCCTGCTGGAGATACTGCCATGGCTTGTCTCCCTGAACTATTTAATTTAGTGGTCAGAGGATGGACAATGTCTTTCTCCAAGGACCCATGTAATGAAATATGGAAAGGCTACCAAATAATGACCTTTTCATGCAAATGTTAAGGGATTAGGTCAGTTCTGGGGGTCCCTGGATTTCATTTTGCATTGGACTCACTGGCAAAAGAAATGATAGAGAAAACTCTCAGACATCTTTTCCCAGGTGATCCCTGTCTCCAAGCATCTCACCCAACAGACGAGAGGTGAATTCAGCCCTTGGCTTTAACCTCATTATGCTTCTCAGGGTCTTTTCTCATCGATTGGGTCTAGTCCAGCTCACCACAGGCAGGTTGGGCTCGTTGAGTGAGTTGAAAGTTGAAGAGGTAGAAGAGGTACAGGGAATAACGATGCAAGAGGCAAGTTGGAGCCTCAGCCCCAGGACTCTGAGCATCCTCCCTGTCTTAGCTTTGGGGTCAGGAAGGGATGATGCCAGAACATTAGTAAATTCAGAGAGAAGCTCATAATTCCTATCGATTCTCAAGCAGCCAGTGCGAGGTGTATAAAAATGCTTGTTCTATCATTTAGAAAAATGGCAATGTTATGATAGAACTGATTGATTTTCCTCTTTAGGAATATTCATAAACACTGGTTCCAAGAACTGATAAATCTTTCCCCTGCGCAGAGTAAATCACTCCCCAGTGCTTCCCAGAGCGCCGGGGGCAAGGGAGGTTGTTATTTCTAATTCCTTTCAAAGGAGCTGTAAATGGGGAGAGGTTGGGGGTATAGGGGCTTGGTGGCCAGGTCACCCCCAGCCCATCAATGCCAGACCTCCTTTCTAGGGAAACATCAAAAGCCCATCTCTCCCGTTTATTCTCTAGCTGGGGAAGGCTTGGAAAGAGGATCAAGAGCTCCCTCCTTGGCCTCTGCCTAGGAAGTGTCTCTTGCTCACACTCATTTAGCTGCACGCGGTTTTGCTTTGGCTGTAATTTGTCACCCACCTCTACACAATGATACACAGAACTGAATTCCAGGTGGGATGAAAATCCTCCTCCCTCCAGGTGCCTGCCATAGGGAGCACAACATCTCACAGTGGCTTTCATTCCTGCAGGCACATGACACTTTATCCATTTTCAGAGACAGGACCACTGGCTGCATGTCTGGTTTGAGCCACCCTGGCAATCCCTATCTCCATTCCAGAGGTGTGGAGCAGCTCTGCTCTGGAGCCAGACTGAGAGAGCTGGGCTGGGGCAGCATGGACAAGAGAAGGTTTCTTAAGGGGAGACCTCAGAGCAGCTCCAGTGCCTAAAGGGGCTACAGGAAACCTGGAGAGGGGCTTTGGACAAGGACCTGCAGGGACAGGAAAAGGGGAATGGCTTTAACCTGCCAGAGGGGAGACTGAGATGAGCTCTCAGGCAGAAACTCTTCCCTGTGAGGGTGCCGAGGCGCTGGCACAGGGTGCCCATGGGAGCTGTGGCTGCCCCATCCCTGGCAGTGTTCAATGGCAGGTTGGATGGGGTTTGGAGCACTCTGCTCCAGTGGAAGGTGTCGCTGCCCATGGCAGGGGTTGGAACTGGATAAGCTTTAAGTTCCCTTCCAATAGAAACCAGTCTGGGATTCTAGGATAATAATGTTCTTGTCCATGAGAGCCTCCCTGAGCCCATCCAGAGGATCCTGGTCACAACTGACTTCCACCTCCCATTCCCTTCTTTAGTTTAAGGAGGGATGCTCTTCTACTCCACAGATGTACAGGTCACCTCTAGGCAGCTGCCCACATCCAAGACCAAGCATAGAGTCTCTGGGGTGAAAAGACATAGTGGGAACACACTGCAAATGCATTCCCACCTGAGCCTCCTTCCTTCTTAGAATAATAGAATCACAGAATATTTAGGGTTGGAAAGGACCTTAAGATCATCCAGCTCCAATCCACTGCCATGGGCAGGGATAACTCACACTAAACCATGCCACCCAAGGCTCTGTCCAACCCTGGCTTGAGCACTGACAGGGATGGGGCATTCACAACTTCCCTGGGAAACCCATTCCAGTGCCTCACCACCTGCACAGTAAACAACTTCTTCCTTATATCTAACCTGAACTTCCCCTGTTTAAGTTTTAACCTGTTACCCCTTGTCCTATCACTACAGTTCCTAATGAAGAGTCCCTC
This sequence comes from Bolborhynchus lineola, assembly GCA_025448015.1. Lineage (NCBI taxonomy): Eukaryota > Metazoa > Chordata > Aves > Psittaciformes > Psittacidae > Bolborhynchus > Bolborhynchus lineola. The sequence continues at coordinate 169 of JAOEHX010053349.1, read as the reverse complement.
CGCAGCATCCCTATAGGCCCTCTTCAGATACTGGAAGGCTGCTATGATGTCTCCACGTAGCCTTCTCTTCTCCAGGCTCAACAGCCCCAACCTTCTCATCCTATCTTCATACAGGAGGTGCTCCAGTCCCATGATCATCCTCGTGGCCTCCTCTGGACTTGTTCCAACA
>JAOEHX010053347.1:0-36964 GCA_025448015.1 Bolborhynchus lineola | reverse complement strand
TGTCTGCTTCCTCCCGGCTTCCCCTCCTCCCTGGCAGAGCATGAGGCTCAGAAAGTCCTTGGCCAGACCAAACATCAGTAAGCCATAACTAAAAACATTGGTGTTATCAGCGCTATTCCCAGGCCGAAACTCAAAACCACAGCATTGTACCAGCTACCAAGAAGGAGGAAAATGGCTGCTACTGCTGAACCCATGACATTCTTGAACATATGTATTTGAAAGTCCTATTTAATTGCCCTTTTAGAACTTAAAAACTAGTAATTAATACTAATAATTCATTACGTTTTAATATTTTACACGTATGCAGATACAGTTTGGCTTTCCTCTGAGTGTAATCTTTTTATTTTTCAGCTCTTGTGAATAGGTTTCTCTTGCAAGTGAATTATTGGTAACTACTGCCATCTCCTGGATTCTATGTTACACTGTTGCAAACAGAAATACACTGAAATGTTTACTCAGAACTCAGGTAGACAAAAGAAAACAGACATCTCCTATTAAAAGAAATGCCACCTCTGAGAGATGTGTTCCAATGACTCTAATTATAAGCCTATAAAAACTTACTCCAATTATCATTGTGCCCAAACTGCACACCACTCACTGCCAGAGAACTGAAGCCTTTTATCAACTTTTTGTTGATCTTAGAATCATAGAATAGTTAGGGTTGGAAAGGACCTTAAGATCATCTAATTCCAACCCCCCTGCCATGGGCAGGGACTTGTTCTTTGTTTCTCTGTCAGTCCTATGCCATTCATCATTGTTCTCTTCTGCATTCCCAGTACTGAACAAGAAATAAGGTATGATTTGTCCCATTGACTTACAAAGAAATAATGACAAATTATCACATTATATAAATATATTAATATGTTTGGCTAAATTTCCCTATCTTTGTATGCCTTATCAGAGGTAAGCACAGAAGTGGGAGGTAAAAAACCATAATTATAATTTGATAACAGTCTTAACAAAGAGGAGAAAATAAAGTGACAAAGAAAAAAGAGAATAATAATTTCATTATCTTTGGATTTTCTGTTATGAGTTAAAATTAATGTTCCTTTCAGTGTTCACAGCTAATGTATCTTGAATCATAGCTTTACAATACATTATAAAAAAACAAGACAGATGAAAGGGATAGAAAGAGATGAAGATTTCAGGCTACAGAATTGCAAAAGAGTATCTTTTTATATTATCATTGACTAACTGTGCACAGTTATCAGCTCAGTGTCTGGCTTTGGGATCAGAAGACATATACACGACAATGAGTATAATTTAGTCCTCCTAAATACCAGCTCACATATTTGCAAAGACAATGTTAGGAAAGGAATAGAAATCATCAAGCATTGCATTTTCCAATATTCCAAGCTGCGGTGGGCTGTGGTCAGTCCATCACATATTGGATATGCTGCTGCTTCCTCCTAAGGGGGAGAATTTCTCTCACTCTTCCTCTTCTCCAGCATTGGGTCCATCTCACAGGAGATAGTTTTCTGTGAACTTCTCCAGCATAAGTAAGTCCTTCTCATTTGAACTGTATTGACCCTAGAACTGAACACAGAGGAACAGTTCTGGTGACTAGCTGCCTGTCAGATGTAGCTCTTTCACTACAATTGTTTGAGCTCTGCCCTTCAGTCAGTTCTTGACCCAGAGCACCATGTACCTGCTCATCCCACAGTTGGACAACATCTTCAGACAGATGCTGTGAGGAACAATATCAAAAGCCTTACTAAAAATCTTCCCTCACACCCTTTTCTCTGGATTTGAATAGCATTCCAGTCAGCAGAGACCTCCTCAGGCTCCCAAGACCTTTAGTAGATGATCAAGAGAGGCCCTGCTGTAACATTTGCTAGTTGATTCTGAATTCTGGGAGGAATCCCATCAGGCACCATGGACTTGTGAACATGTAGCTGAAGTAACTGGTCTCTTACAATTTCAGTGTCCACAAATGGAAAATCACTGCTCCCACACTTGTCCTCCAACTCAGAGGACCAGGCAGCCCAAAGTCTGTCAGTCTTATTAAAAACTGAGGCAAAAAATATATTGAATGCCTATGCTTTTTCTTCATCCCTATTAATCAGATGACCATCTTCAACAAGTATCAGGTCAATGTTTTCTTTTGACCTACTCTTGCTATTAACATACTCAAAAAAAGCGCTCTTGTTATCTGACACAACACTAGGCAGTTTCAATTGATTGAGCTTTGGCCTTTCATGTCTTTTCCCTGCATAAATGAATCACAGCTCTGTACTCTTCCTGAGAAGCCTGACCTTACTTCCAGAGATCATATGGTTTCTTTTTCTTCTTGAGCTCTATGAAGAGTTCCCTGTTTGGCCAAGCTGGTTTTCTTCCTCCTTGCTCGACTTGCAACACAGAGGAATTGCATGCTCCTGTGTATTTAGTTCACATGTTTTGCTAGTTCAACATCGATGATGTTTTCATTAATAGGCAATCCAATTTCTTTACAGGAAACTCTGGGAAGTGCAAGGATGAAAAGGTAAGGGGTACTGGAACTGCAGAGCAGTGCAGAGCCAGCTGAGCTGAGGTGGTAGTAAAAGACTTCTGATGTCTGGAAATCTATTGTGTGAGGAATTAGTGATCCACATAATGGATAATTCAGGTGTATGCCTTCCCCCCTCCCCAACTACAGTAAATACTTATGTTCCTTTTATTTGTCTTGTGGCACCAGCAGTCATGGAGCCATGGGCCCATTAGCTGAGCTTATTGCTAGTAACTTGTACTCTGAAATAATAAAAGTGATTTCACTGCTCAAGGATGAAAATAATCTGAAAAACTGGTAATGCAGCAGTGACATTAATAGCATGTGAGTGTGCCTATGTGTGTTTTGTACAATTTTTATGACATTCCTCACTTGGAGGGGAGGGGAAATTAAAGGCCAGCTAAAAACAAATGACCCAGAAAATAAATTCTCTTGAACAGGAAGAGCAGCAGCCCTGATCAGCATTCCCTGAAGTCTCTTTCCACTGATCAGAAACCTTGCAATGCAGAATTTTTTTTATCTGAGGAAATTCCCTTTGGGCATCTGCTGTCACTGAACTGCGCTATTTAGTCTGCAGACCCAAACGAGTCTGAAGGTGACATTGTGTGCCAGACATAGCAGTACAGAAGCAATTCACTTGTAGGCTGATTTTCACTCTTCAGACCTTGGAGCAAGTGACTATTCCCACTTCAGTGCTTGGAAATTAATTTTATACATGAGGGAAATACATCCTACAGAAATCCTGCTGGAAATCATTGCACTGTGAAGCATGACCATAAATGCTGCTCAGAAAAGTTTCAAGAAAGATACTTAAAGATTGCTGTGAATGCATGCTGTGGATGGCCTTTCTGGGTGTGTGCTTATTAAACACAAGGTCACAGTGAGAACTCCATTTTAGTGAAACTAAACCACTGAAGTTTAGTCTAAACCACCAGAACTGACACAATTACTCATCTTAGCAATGCACATTCCTTTGAAATACTTTGACTTTAAATTTATCTTTGTTCTTACAAAGTGCTTGCTCTTGATTCCTGGCTTAAAAAAATGCTTCATTTTATGACCAGCAGCTTTCCAGAAGGGCCCAGTTTCTTGTGTAATATATAATTAACAGCAAAATCATAGAATTATAGAATCATTGAATAGTTAGGGTTGGAAATGACCTTAAGATCATCCAGTTCCAACCCCCCTGCCATTGGCAGGGACACCTCCCACTAAACCGTGTCACTGAGACTCTGTCCAGCCTGGCCTTGAACACCACTAAATCAAGAGTTTAGAAATCCAAGTGTTCATTTCCATTCCTAATGAATGAACCATTTCTGCTTCACTCACATTTAGACGGCCACCACAACTCTGCAATGCAATTATATCCTGATATTTCCCCTTTAAAATTTTCCTTGCACTCAGATATTTCAAACATACAGTCCGTATGTATTACAGAGCATACCAGATTCCTGTACTAAACCAGGAATACTCTCAGTCTGTACATAAGGCTTAAAAAAAATTGAAAAAAGAAGTAAAGGCTGATTACAGAGATTGCAGAAATTGAACAATTCTTTCATATTTCAACTCTTGGGGAACAAGAACAGTGTCATAAATTTTTGCATATTTCGGTGAGACACAACAATGCAATTCTTGAGTTTAAATCACAGTTATTTGGACACATTTCTGTTCAAGTTATTATAATTAGAATTCTACTTAATTTCAAAACAATTGAAGTAAGGTGATCTGGACATCCCTCTGTGCTCAAGTTTAGTCTTTAGATCAAGCAAGCACCACAGATGTTCATTTAAACCTTTGAGCTTATGAAATGATGGATTTCCCTGGATGACAGGAACTTCAGTGTTAATCTAATCCTCACTTCAATAATGAGTTGTTGATATGTCTTCCTGACCAACTTCAAAAGCAGATATATCAAATATGTAGGAAGTATTTTAGCAAGCATTTTACAGAAAAAAAGAAAAAAAATTCATAGCACCCAGGAGAATGTGTATTCTGTATTCATTTGGTCTGAAATGGTGCTATTTGTAAACACTTTCATTCAGCAGTGTGACCCTAAAGACTGGAGGAGACTTACAATCTGCAACAAAAACAATACAAGCAATTTGTTACTAAATTAAGTATGAAAAAATTTCATCAGAGTAGGTCATGAATGTTGGCTGCTTTCTCATAAAAATACTAAAAAGCCAGAGTTCATAACTGGACTCAGTTTAAATGATGTAGATCCCTCTCTGTACAGCTTAAAAAGCCAAAGTCACCTTGGAGATTGGGTCAAGTTGCCTATGTAGACACAGTCACTTTTCCAAATTGTTGCACACTGATGATGTTAATTGATGTTTCCTGTTTTCTATTTTAATAAGTGACTAACTTCTTGTTTCAGGCGACTGCACCCCTTGGATTTGAAATTCATGGGGGCATTTAACTCCTCAAATCAAGTGTCTGGTTATGTGATAAATGCTTGCCCTCACACATGCAAAGCAGTACAGAGACAATGGCAGATGGTGGAACTCCTTTATGACTTTCCCTAGCTACTCCCAGCCCTATCCCAGGAACCATCAGCCCACCACAGGTCAACCCTCACAATCCCAGAGGAGCACAGAGTCCCAAGGAAGGTGGGAACCCAAATTAAGGATTCAGAGGAAGGGACATCCTGCCTGTGCCCCTCCCAGCGGTGACCCAGGAGACTCTCAGCCCTAGTGTCCAGATGTGACACTCACCATGACAAATCAGCACTGGAGCACCTTTTAAACAGTGGGGTGTAACTGCCACAGAGGTGGGGACGTATTATGGGATGAAGGTGAAGAGCATTTTGTAACAGCACAGGATTTATGGATGTCTAAGGGGGAAATCAAAGGAGGGAAGAAGGAGGGAATTAGGTGATTTAGGAGGAATGAATGTGGGAAAATAGAGGGATACAGGAACAAAGGAGGCTTGAAAACAGTTGGCTGGTCAATATGTTTGTCTGGCTGTGTCCTTCCTCTGATCAACACAGCCTGTCCTCTCTTCTAACTTATATTACCATCCCCTGGGGCTACTGACCCGTTCATTATGCCTTAGGTATATAGCTTCTTGAGAGAGATTTCAACATATAATGGTCAACTTGCAGTTATAATAACATGGCCACCTAGTGATAAGAGCAAGAAAAGATGTGTAGCGAGAGATAATGCACTTTATTACACATGTTTGGAAGAATGGGCATGATTTTAGGAAGCTTTTCTTGATGTCTGAAACAAGCATAGGGTAAGTAAGATAAACTCAGAGCAATTGTTATGAGCCTGATCAGACTGCTGTATGCTCCATCTGCTTCAGAAATAGAAGAAAAATTTTTGCTAGTCCCAGAAGCTTGTCTGGTTTCCTTATTTATGTAGGTTTTGCCTCATTTGTCATATTTATGGTAGCCCTGCAGTTTTCTCGCTTTTAGAATGTTGTGGATTCCCATAAAATAATGTATTTTTAACTTGTGGCACCAAGCATTTTGATTTTGTTTTTATTTCATTTTTATTTTTCCCCACATTAAATAGTGACATATATTTATTGTCACTTTTTCTTACATATTTGGAGAGATTGATGTAGTTACAGTGTCTTCTAAATCTTAACAGATGGCAACTGGAGCTCTGATATGTGCAAGTTCTGTAGCAGCTGGTTAATTTGTGGCTCTGTTCACATCTTTTTTTAGCTTTACTTTTTCTTTTGTAAATAATATCTGTTGGTAGGAGCAGCAAAGCTGACTTGAAATCTGCAGTTCTGTTTGGTACATTTACTATATTAATTTTATCAAATAATCACTGTAACTTCTTGCACATTTCTTGTTGATGAAGTCCAAGCAGTACTCAGTAAGCATTTAGGAGAACTAAGCTTTCCTTCTGTGTTTTAGACACAAAGTAGTATGAACTTGGTTACTAATCTTAATAGCAGTGGCAACATTTTTGTCTATCTTAAACAGGAGATGATTAGTTGAAAATCTGTGCACCTAGACTTTAAATTTTATGGACCATTTCTTTCTAGCAAATTTATTATCTGAGCCATTCATTTTATTATAGTAAACAATCAAATTTGTGTTCTGTTTCTAGTGTAATTTATATTGCTCTGCCATTGTAGTTAGCTAATCTATCACTATCTTCAAAACACCTCACCAAATGTACAGCTTTAACGATGGCGACCCCTAAGGCCTCATCCAGACATCACTGCATTGTGGCTGTTTCTTCCCTGTTTGTTCAGTTTCAGCATATGTGATAAAAAAGCTATTCTTGCAGCTCATTTTAAGTTTCAATGCAAAGTCCAGTTTAAGAAGACTACTGTCTGTGATCAGTTAATTTCTATTTCTTCTTAACTATTAAGACACTGGTCAATAGAATAAATATTTATATTTCAATATTTTTTTGTGTTGTGGGATTATTGACCCTAGATTTACATTTAGTGCTACAAAGCTGGGTGCTCTTTCCCATTTTGTTTGCTTACAGTGATGATCCTGAAAGTTTCCTTTTCCATTCAAAAAAAATTAATTCTTTCTGTGTTTTCAAAGCCTTCAGCTCTGTAGTCTACTCAAATTAATGAGTTTGTGTACTTTCTCTCAATTCAGGCTCCATCAATTTTTACTCACTCTCAATTTAGAGGCAGCTAACTACAAAGAGTCGCAAAGAGCCTCATTGAACTACTGCAGGGAAAAAGCATTAGATGATACTCAGTGTTGACAGATGTAAATTGAGGTAGATTATGCAAACAGTCCTAGCCTTACATAGAGAACTGTGGGCTCTGAACTTCCCATCAGTATTCAAAGAAAAAGGTGTTGGGAGTTTTAATAAGCAGTTTCATGAAAAACACCAGTGTACTCATAAAAGGAAATAGGCTGGAAGAAATGTTTAAGGAAAGGACATAGAGTAAAACAGAAAGATGTCTAACAGTGCTGTATATTATCACACCTTCAGTACTGCAGTCAGCTCTGGATCCTCATTTTAAAGAGGGTATAGTGGCACTGAGAAGCAACAAAGAAAGGAAGCCTGGATGACTAAAGATACAGAATGGCTGGTGTCCCAAAAATGAATGAATCTACTTGAACTATGGAGAAATATTTTTGGGGGGGTTATAATAAGGATATACATAAAATCAGGAGGGGCATGGAGAAGGTAAGCAGGGAAACATTCATAAAACAGGGATCAACTATGAAACATCTGTTCTCACACAGAAACTTGAGGCATTAATGTCATTAGTAATTAGTGCAGTTAAGCAAACAAATGGAAGTATTTCTGCACAAGCAATATACTCTTAAGATATGGAGGTTTTGCCATAGGGTGTTGTATATCAAGTTTATACAGACTTGAAGACCAATTAGAGAAGTACATGGAAGAAAATATATCTATCAAGTCCCTACCAGGTACCAACTCCAGCACAGAAACACCAGTGTCTTTTGATATCACAAGTTAAGAAAGATTGCCAAGGAATTATCATACATGTTTCATACACTTGCCTACATATTCAGTACTAGCTATCAATTATCAGGGTTAGGTGAAAACATGGATAAAGCAAACATTCATCTCCTGAAAATTTTGGAAATCAAAATTTTAAATAAGTTACAGATGTATGTAATACGAAGGAAAAGAGAATGTAGATTTTGATCCAATCTGAACATTGCTTACTACTAATTTTGGAAAGCACTGCATATGCACTGCTAAATCAGCTCAGAACCAATGATTATTTTCTATACTCAGGTTTTTCAATCATTCCTTCTTATTACATTGTTAGGGGAAAAGAGAACCTTGGATGCTCACACACAGGAATTTCTGACCTAGAATAATTATTATAATCAATGATTGAAGAACAAAAGCCATTCATTTGATAATATTAGTCAAAATGACCTATTTACTTAGCTTTATTAATTTCCCTTCATCCTGTCTCCTGTTTCATACCAAAGCACTTGGTAAATTTTAATTTGTTCCTCTTTTTGACCTGAGAAATTAATCAAATTTTATCACCAGCTGGTATTTTTACAATCCAGAAAGTATTATTTATTCACTCTTTTAATGTACAAAATGTACAAAGGAATGCTTCCCTAAGTAGAGGGAAATTCAAACTACAGGAGAAATTAATTTCTCCAAAGGAGCTCTCAGTCAAATCTCCCAGCTCCTTTCAAGATAAATTACTAAAATATCAGACACTATCTGTGTTTTCCTAGCTTGTCTATTCTTAAATTCTTTGACCCTCTTCCTTTCTCTGGTCAACACTTTTATGAAACAACAGGCAGCAATGGTGCTCAGCTGAGACATTTTTTTACATGTGATTGGATTTTGGGCTTTGTTTGTAGGTGGGAAGTTGGTCACTTTCAGTGTTTCGCCTTCAAACCATTTGGCTTGTTTATTATACATTTTCTATGAATGGTAGAAGCTATCACCTATGCATAAAGAAAATGGTTCTTACCATCACTGCAGAGGATGCCAGATCTTCCGTATGGACAAAGGCAAACGGCATCTCGCCTGGACTTTGGAAAACACGTAGCACCATTTCCACATGGATTTTCTTCACAAGTTGCAAACTGGCAGAGTTTTCCAGAGTAGAGTTTAGGGCATTCACAAAACCAATTTTCTGCATCACTGACAAATATAAATGAAAAACAAAAAAATATGAAAGAATACAAAAATGCCTTAAAAAAAACAGGATGGGTTTTGTACTCACAGAAAATCAGTGATGTTTGACTTACAGTTGAAATACTTTTTTTTTTTTTGTTGGTTGGTTGGTTTTTTTCTTGTGTACTTGGCATTAGAGATGCCAAAATGCTTAATGGTATATGGGTGACTTGATTTGAGAGATTGTTTTGGGTTTAATTTTATATTTTGATTTATCTTTCCTTTCCTGGTAAGATATGTGGCTTTTAGCATGTATTGTTATTCGTGCTGCCGCTTTCATAACACAGTTGAAATAAGTGCTACAGAAAAACAGCTCTCCTATTACTGCTGAAGAAAGGAAAGAAACTGAAAACAAAAATTATAAAGATACCAGCTTACTTTGCAAATGGAAACATCATTTCTACATTCAGCTATTCCATATAGCTTGTGACAACACAGTAGGATGTAAAGAACTGAAATAAGAATACTTACAGTAGTGATTGCATTGAAATTGAACCAGAATGAACAGGTAATAGCTTTGCTTTCATATATTTTGTGTTTTCAATCATAGACAGAATAGTAGAATAGCAAGGGAAAGAATAAGTTGGAATCAGTCTTGAGAGGAGATAAAAACAAATGCTTAGAAATGTGGATATTCTGTTTGTATGAATTACTTGGCTTTTAGTGTACAAAGGTAGTACAACAGCAGATACAGTAGGAAAACCAAGATAAGATAGGAAAAGCAGGAGTGTAAGACATTTCTACCTCTCACTTATTATAAATACAATCTCATTAAAGGTCTTATTTGATTTTCCCCTTTTTTTATGACTGAAATTAGATGATAGCTAGATAGGTGAGTTCATGCCATTACTACACATCCTCAGTATTAAACAGAAACATGTCTGTCTTATATTTGATAAGGTCACATGTGCCGATGGGTACAAATACAGAAGACATGATGTGAGCTGTATCAAACCGCAGTCTTTGTGTTTGTCCAGATAACAGCATAATTATTAGGATGTTCAGTGATAAAATGCAAAATACATGCAATTTTTTGAAATCTTGAAAATGCTTATAATAGCCACGCAATCAGTTTGGAGAAAATAATCTGGGGCTGAGGTAACCCCTGCATTTTTTAAAACAGGGAAATAAGTAAGTCTTGTGACAGCCTCTGTGCATAGCAATTGATGAGTGCATTTCTAAACTGACCACCTGCAGTTCTGGGGAGAGAGGATCTCAGCTGGAGAGTCTACCAGAATGAATCTCATGAATAATGCCTCCAGACACCTTTGCAGAAGAAAATTACTATCAGCTGCAATAATAAATTTCTGTGTGTAGCGTATTCTATTTATAGATCTGCTTCAGACACCAGCAAAGGAATGTAAATGAGATCCTGGATTGCTTTTGTTTGTGCAGCATCAAGAAGACTGATTTCTACTGTTTTAATATCAGCATTATGCGGTTCAGCTAATTAAAAAAGAAACAATAAACTGAATTCTTCCTGGAAATCTACAATTGATGGTGATGATCACTACATCATCAAATGTGTTTGTGTTTGTTTGTAGAAGAGAAGACAGATTGTCCCTGCTGACTGCCAAAATGCATAGACTTTAGTTTTAATCTTTAGAAAAACAATTTTCATGCATTCTTCTATTGAGCAGTATATGTCACCACTGGCTATTTCTTTTTATAGCCTTACTTTTACTATTGTAGAGAACATTAAAAATAACAGCTCTCATAAGAAATTGTGAGGAGTTTATTGTTATAAAAATGAGCAATGTTCTAACAATTCACTATTCATGCCATAACACCCTAATAACAAAGAGTGATTCCCAATGAGGCAAAGGCAACAGTTTTTAGAAAGTTCTACAAAATAATACAAAACCTGTAAATATAACAGCTAGCCATAGAGAAAAAAGTATCACAGCACACGAAGTCCCAAATGACTTCCTATTCTCTCTTAAAGCATTCTGTCACTGTACTTGTAAAGAAAAGGACAAGATTCCCCATATTCTGCCAAATTAATCTCAGCACCAAGAAACACATAAATGCTTGAATGACCATGAACTTCTCTCTTCCTGAGTGGATTTCACTGTTTTGTGATCCTTCTATCCTTTATAAATGTGAGAAGCAAATGAAAGGAGACAGTAAATCAGAACAGTAATATCTTTTGTCTATGTTGTACTTGTGAATGCTTCAAGAAAAATTTATTGGATAATTACACACATGAGCTAAAAAAAGTGAATAATGCATGAAAGAAACAAGAAATATATCAGAAGTTTGAATCTGCAACATTGCAAACAGATTTGGAATGTTTTTCTAATATGTGTTGTATATCTACACTTGCATTTGAGTTCAGATGCAGAAAGATCTGAAAGAGATTTGAAGAAAACCTCCCTGCTGTCACCAGTTGAAATGCCTTCATTCATATTGTGGAGTGGTCTCGAGTGCATGAACTAATTTTCTTTCAGATGAACCTGCATCAGACTATTTTCTTATACCTCAGGTACTCCAGCTGCTAGTGGGCATTCAGTCCATGGGGCCAGACCGGGTCCAGTGTGAGTTAAAGCTCCTTGAAACATGGATAATGAGGATGCCGGGTCCATAGCCCTAATTGATATGCCCTGTAAATCTATTCCTATCGAACTACATTATCTGCTAATATGGATACATATTTATATACCACCAAAAGAAAATCAGGTAACCATGGTGTAGGTTTTATACCAAAAAAGACTCTAGATTTTAAACTGAAATATTGAAGAACTCCAGAAGTAGACTGAGAAAAAAACCTAACCATCCAGGATCATATGAAGGAAGAATGATACAGTGTGAGAAAACAGGAGAAGAGAAAGAAATAATGAAGAAAAGACAAGAACAATACTCCTAGACAAGAACAACACTCCTAGAGCACCACCACCTCATATCACCAGACATGATTTATAAAGAAAAAGGTGCATGGAAGATGAATTGTCCTCTGAACAACTCTGAAATGGTGAGAGAGACACTTCTTTTCATTACTATTACCCATGTTAAAATATCCCTTTGATCTTCAGTCTAGACATTAGCTTGGAAAGAAAATGATCAAGAAGACTTTGCATGGTACAACATGATGCTGGCAATCTCATCAAATTCTTCTCCTCAAATCAGTATGACACCAGTCACCTGATTTAATGAAATCAATGTTTTGTGTAAGATTGACAGCTTTGGCATGCCAACACAGGTTTTGATAACTTCCTGGTTTTAAATATTGCATAATAAAGAGAGACTGGATTGTAGCACATTAATAATACAGTCACAGCTGTATTTAATCACAATTTTTTTGCTTTTAAACTACTTCAGTTTTAAAAATAAAGGATTATAATGCCTCTGTACAATGTGCCATAGGCATAATTTACACTCTGGTGATACAGTGCTGTGGCTTTCCAGAGCAGGCTATAATTTTCCATATGCTTGTGCTTTTTCCATCTCTGAAGTGGGAGCACTATATTCTGCCATTCCCACTGAAAGCACTGTACATGCCATTATTATAGTCACATATCAGAGGGCTTCTCTGAAAGGTAGCCCGCTCCACACCCTTCAAGCATGACAGTACTAAGCTGAGAATGTAAGAAACTATATGCTGGAGTGGGCTCAATATTTAACTACTGAAGTTCTCTTACTGATCTCATTATACTGTAAGGGACAGTTATGGAAGTTGGAGGAAAGAGCTTCCCAAGCTTCTGCAGTTAATAAATAGTAGGTATAATTCAGTTAATTTTGCTGTTGTTACTATTATTTATTACTAGTTCCATTTTGTTTTAAATAACTAGAAACTGAAAGAAGCATCACAATTTATCACTTTAAACTTTAAGTTGAATTGCACTTCATGCAAAGATTCATTTAATCTCCTTGTAGAAAAATAACAGGATAATGTAAAGGGGATTAGGATCTTCCTTTGAAAGCTTTGTGTGATAGCCAAATCCACAGAAATTCATTGCAGCCAGAAGGATAACCTTATCTCAGCACTAATCTTAAAAATATTAAAGGACAATATATAAAGGAAGCATTTCTTCCTTGCACACAGCAGGTGTTTTTCTACTATATAGTACATCTGCCAATTTTTCCTTGTATTATACAGCGCCTGAAAATCATTTCAGCTTTCCTGCTGCTTTAGTACTTTCAACCAGGTTTCCTCAATTACAGTACCTTCTCTAGATCTGAGTGCTTTTGTTAGCTTTGCTGTTTTGAATCCTTTTTATTCCCAATCAGGAATTCTTATTCTGAAAACTCTGGTTATCCACTTTATATTTTTTTTTTTTTACTGAAAGCACTTATGTATTGGGTTTGTGTGGCCAGGTTTTAGTAGGGGGAGAGAGAGGTGGGGTGACTACAGGGGTGGCTTCTGTGAAAAGCTGCTAGAAGCTTCCCCAGTGTCTGACAGAGCCAATGCCAGCAGGCTACAAGATGGGCCCACTGCCAGCCAAGACTGAGCCCATCAGTGCTGGTGGTGGTGCCTCTGGGTTAACTTTTTTAAGAAGGGGAGAAAGTTACTGTGCAGGGGAAACTGCAGTCAGAGAAAGGAGTGAAAGTATGTGTCAGAAACAGCTTCGCAGACACCAAAATCAGTGCAGAAGGAGGGCAGGAGGTGCTCCAGGTGCCAGAGCAGAGACTCTCCTGCAGCTCATGGTGCAGCCTGTGGTACAGTGCATGGTTGTTGATGGTGGAGCAGATCTCCACCTGCAGCCCATGAGGGACCCCACACCAGAGCAGGAAGATGCCTGACGGAGTCTGTGATCCTGCGGGAAGCCTGTGCTGGAGCAGGGCCAGTGAAGAACTGTGAAGAACTGCAGCCCATGGGAAAGACTCGCATTAGAGAAGTTTGAGGAGAACTCCCATGGGAGGGATGAAACACAGGAGCAGAGGAAGGAGTAGCAGAGACAAAGTGATGAACTGACTTTGTGACACATTCCCTGTTCTCCTCAGATGCTGGAGGGGAGGAGGTTCAGAAAATCTGGAGTAAAGTTGAGCCAGGAAGAAGGGAGGGGTGGGGGGAAGGTGTTTCTAAGAGTTAGATTTTTAGCTTCTCATCACCCTACTCTGATTTGATTGGTAATAAATTAATTTTCCGAAGTCAAGCCGGTTTGCCTATGACTGTAACTGGTGAGTGATCTCTCATTGTCCTTATCTCAACCCACAAGCCTTTCATTATATTTTCACTCCCTTGTCCAGCTGAGGAAGGGAGTGATAGAGCAGATTTGGTGAGCACCTGGTGTCCAGTCAGGGTCAACCCACCCCAGCTTTCTGAATTGATTCTCTTTATTCAAAGTACCACTGACAGGCTCTTTTTAAACCAAGTCTAAGTCACTTGTGAACTATATCGGTTTTGAAAATTCCTAGGGAAAGTATTTCCAGATTGGTTGAGTGCACTCCTAGAAAAATGTTTTTGCTTTAAATTTTCTTTGAATCAGGCTTATACTCAGAGTTATACTGGTTCTACCATGGGCTAAATAAGTTCTCCCATTTAAAAGATATTTTCAAATTCTTTGATCCAGATTAAAAGTATCAGAGTGGGAAGGTTCAAATTCCACTTCAAAAAGGAGAACAGGAGTGATGAAAAGTTTCCAGTATGTTGCTTGCATGCTGCCGACATGCAAGAAATAGACCATTGTGTACAAAGCAGTTCAGCTCAAACAGAAAATTAATTTTTAGGACCTTGAAAGATGTTATTATTTTCAGGAATGTAGGATTCTATGACTCTATGACTGTTTTATTTTGGAATGTACACATTCAAGTATCTAACACAGTGCTATCTATCTTTTCAGGATCAAGAAGCTTCTCCTGGAGTCTTTTGTAAACCTTATTTAACCTCTATTTTCCACTCAGATGGTGAATACACAGGTGATTCCCAATCACAATTAATACACATCCATTAAAAAGTATGATGCTTAAAAAGTCCTGTCCTCTCATGTGTCAATTATGACCATTCTTGTCACACAAGAGGATATGCAAGTGTGGGGTATCAAGCACTTCTACACACATAACAATTAATGGTGCATGGTTAAAGATCCCTCAGGAAAAAGTACAGCAAGCAGCGGTTGGTTAGAACAATTAACGTGGGCAGAAATCTATTTCCTGGCCACATCTAGGAACAGAAATAGCGGTCAGTCAGGCTGGGCCCACCTCAAGGGCTGCAATTAACACTGACACTACTCCTTTCCCCAATATCCTCAATCTTTCCAGTGAATTTACATCTTCTCTTTCCTTGTGTTGTATGGGACAAATAGAAGATAGATAGTATCATCTGCTAAAGTGTATTTATAAAAAAGAAATTAAGATTGAATAGTTGAAAGGCTATTATTTCAATAATAAAAGAATAACACTATATGAAATGTGGTTTGGGAAATACATAAACATTTTAAACAGTGTAAAGTAGAAGTCAGATCTACATCTTTCACTGAAATCACATGCTGCCTAACTTCAGTTTATCCTTTGAAAATCTCTCATAATTCCTTACAGTAGAAAATTTCCAGTTGCTCACAGCAGTCCCTAGAACTCTGAATGGTCTTTTCTCCAATGTATTTGAGTAAATGTACTATTTGCAGCAGGACTCATGAGCACTATATTCAAAGTAGTGACAGTGAACACGGGTGTGCAGCGTATTGCTTGTTGCACTGTTTTCATTGAGCATGCATTGTATACTGTTAAATCAGTTTTGCTCAAACTTTAAAACAACCTTTTAACACAAAACATTAATTATTTTAATATTAGATTAATTTATAGGTTGCAGAACTATGTAACTCAGTTATTTCCAAGATTTCAAAGTCTTGTTATAGGGAACTGCAGTTTGCTACATTGATCATGAAGATCATGAGCAGCTTGCATTCAAGTGGTCAGATAAGCCAGGTAGTCTGGGTTATTTGCAGCAAAAAGTAAATTACTATCTTGAAAAAGTAAATTACATGAGAATTTATGTTAGAGGAAACCCATTTCATCACAACATCGTCAGCAGTACTGTCTTTTAGTTCCAAACTTCCTTCAGAGGAACAAGTCAGTTGCACTTGACATCACAATGCCGATCCATTTCGTTACATTTATGTAGAAAAATACCATGAAGTTACTCTGTCAGTCTGGCTCTACAGGCTATTTTATCTTGAAAGCTTCAAGGGAATGGAAATAAGCTGCTCTTTTAATGAAGGCACTTGAATTTACAAATATGTGACTAAAATAACCTAAATTCAGGCTGGAAATACATATGTGATCATTTGCATTTAAGCATATGAGTGTTTAGAGTAGTATCTATTAGATAAGGGCTTTAACAAATCTTTAAGTGATATAAAATATATTTGATTACAAACATTTATCAATAATTTTTCAACTGGACTATTTAAAATATAAAATCAATGATTATATGATAAGCAAATTCTTTTAAAATCTCACTTTCAATTTGTACTTACACTATCACATTTTTAAAGGAGTCAAGGAGATGAATAACTGAACTGTTTTAAAATATGTTACTATTATTAATCTTTTAATTTGTTAAACAGAAACAAAATTCATATCACAGTGGTATTTGTGAGAAGGGCACCTCTGGCAGAGGCTTCTGCTAATGCAACAGAAATAGAGTATCTTCATCGGGATTTAATCTGCCTTGTGCTTGTAAAGAAAGCCGAGTAAGAGCAGTTTGTGTTGCAGATGCTGATTTCAGTCTCCAAGGTTTTACTGAATGCAATATTTTTTTCTGGCAGAAGTTTCTGTAATTTGCATGGCTACCCTTAAATATATTTTCTGTGTGATATAATTCTGTCTTTTAGTATAATCTAAAGCAGTGTTTATGTTTAAGGTATCACTTATATGTTTTCTGTGTTCCAGCAATTAGATCTATGCTAGTCTAGAAATTGCAGTACTGGAAGAATGGAGTGATTCATTCCTAGGGTGTTTCCATGGTAAGCTTTTCCACTACTGTAAAATGTTCAGCTACAAAGGTGGTAGCTGTGGCGGCATCACTTGTGCAGAGAGAATACCATGAAGCTTCTGATGCTTTAAGGAAGGCTATTTTTTTTCTTATTGCTAAAAGCAGTCCTATACAGCATGATACTTATATATGGTAATAATTACAGTTTCTATTAAAGACTAACTCATGCACAGTGAGAGTCTCTCTAATAAATGCTAAAAAATAGAAAAAAGAAGATATTATAGATTGGCTTAGTAAACAAAGAACATTTGAAGCTGTACAAGTAAAAGTTATAAGCAGAAGACACATAAAAAGTGGCAGGTATGACTTTAAAAGGTCTGTAATGTATAAACTGTAAGATTTTGGTATATTTGTCCATTTTATCTAAGGGTGACTTTTAGCTCCAATGTAGAGGAGTTATACTCCAAACAGACAAACTAATCTAGTTTACAGAGAACTCCCAAATTTTAGATAAGACAAGAAAAAACATAGCTTTTGTGGAGCCTCTTTAGCACTCTATTTATTATTTATCAAATATCTTTTTGTATATACAGCTAAGCTGTGCTGCTCACATGATACAGTGAGATGCAAGGAGCACTAGAACTACGAATTAATCTAAGAACCACCAGCATAAATCATAGAGGATCTTGAACTGTGTATTAATCACTCCTTCCTCATACGTCACCACCTGCTAGGGGATGGCTGGTAATGTGCCCTCTCATTCTTAAACAGTTGCCTGAAATAGTATTATGTCCTGGTTTATGAAGGTTAAGTATACTGGAAGAAAGGCATTGTCCTCTTTCTAGCCAAGCTACTAAATCCTCATCCCCCATTCACCATTATTTCAATGAATACATTGCTCTGTAGTCACTGTGCTCTTCTGCCTTCCAGGGAATGCATTCTCTGGAGGGCGCAACCCTCAGTATGTTCCTGTCACCTGTCATATTGCAACAGCAGAGTTTTTCCAAATGCATGCGAGAGACCTGATAAGAAATCCCCAAAATACATTTTATTGCAGACAATCTGATGACAAAGAAAAAAATTCCTTCACTTTTTCCAAGAAGAAATTAGAGCAAAGTTCACAGTGGCTTGCAGGATTCACAGCTGTACTCTGACCTGTGAATGAAAACTAGTAATCTCCCTGCAAAGGAATCAGGGCTGATGGGGCAGTATCATGCACTCTTTCTTTTCTGAAAAATGAAAAAGAGCTGGTGATCTAGCAGTCATTTTTGACATGTCTTATTAACTCATGGGAGAAACTCAGAATCCTTTCTTCCTCCAGGCAGACAAAGCTGTACTCCCTCTTAACTTATGTGACATGCATTCTTGAAATGGAAATTCTTTGCTTCTAAGACCTGTCTTGTGGCCAAGACACATTGACTCCAAGACTCATTGACACCAACCTATGCCTCCTCATCTGAAACAGTACAGGGTAGCAGAGACACACGGCATTCTTATATTTTGCTACTCCAGTGATATTTCAAAAATTAACAATTTTTAAATGGTATGAGTGGCAAAGACAAAAGAGGTGTGAATTGGAGAGCCTAGTTATTACACTCCATCACATTCAGCACCAAGATAAAAGATCTTTTATTCCTCAAAATTGCAGAATGGTTGATGTTGGAAGGGACCATTAAGGGTCATCTAGTCCAACCTCCCTGCTCAAGCAGGGTCAACCTAGAGCACATTTGTTTCCAGAAGGCTCTTGAATATTTCCAGGGACTCCACAACTCTGAGCAGCCTTTTCCAATGCTCATCCTCTAGTAAAGAAGGTTTTCCTCACATTCAGGTGGAACTTCCTGTGTATTAGTTTATGCCTGTTGCCTCTTGTCCTATTACCTGACACCCATCAACAAGAAGTCTGACTCCATCTTCTTGACACTCTCCCTTCAAATATTTATACCCATTGATCTGACTCCCTGTCAACCGTCTCTTCTCCAGGCTGAACAGGCTCAGTTCCCTCATCCTTTCCACATATGAGGAAAGGATCTGATGCTCCAGACCCTTAATGGTTCTAGTAGCCCTTTTCTGGACTTGCTCCTGGAGCTCCATGTTCCTCTTGTACTGGGGAGCCCAGAACTGAACACAGTACTGCAGGTGAGGCCTCACCAGGGCTGAGAGAGAGAGTATTACCTCCCTTGAGCTGCTGGTGGTGGTCTTCCTAATCCATCTCAGGGTACCATTGGCCACAAGGGCATAATGCTGGCTCATGGTCAACTTATCATCCACTAGGACCCCCAGGTCCTTCCCTGCAAAGCTACTTTCCAGCAGGGCAGTCCCCAGCCTGTGCTGGTGCATGGGGTTATTCCTCCCCTGTGCAGGACCCTGCATTTGCCCTTGTTGAATTTCAAGATGTTCCTCCATGCCTATCTCTCCAGCCTGTCTAGATCCTTCTGAATGACAGCACAGCACTCTGGGTTATCAGCCACTCTTCCCAGGTTTGTATCATCAGTAAACTTCTGATGAAAATGTTTTCAATTAAAAATGCTTGTATTTTTAAAGCTAACTTTTCAATTATTATCCTATTATCACCACCATGACATTTCTAATACTGCAAAGATTTCACACTGATGAGATGGTCTGCCTTGCACCAGGCATTAGAAAAAACATCAGTTTAATTTTTCTACTGAGTTGAATTTTATGCAGAGTTTGAAACACATTAGGTTTTTGATGGGAACTAGATTTACTAGAGAATAGCAGGATGCCTCATGCATTCAGTTTAGGTCAAAGTTTGTACTTCATCTATTCTTTGCCTCTCACAGCCAAAAGAAACCAACTGCTGCTGAATGGACAGAGTATGGACATTCTCCCTCTAAAATTTAAACAAGACATAAGGCAGGTTGATGTGGACACTATTTATGATTTTATACATTGATTACTGAGACGTAATCTACTGGATACTTCATAGTATCCAACTTCATAGTTGCAACAGATCAGACAATCAGGCTGTCAACATTATGCCAGCTAGCTGTTCTGGGTCTGACTAGGAAAGAGTAATTTTCTTCATAGCATCCTGTATGGTGCTGTGTTTTGGATTTGTGATGGAAGTGGTGCTACAGATCGATGTTTTAGCGACTGCTGAACAGTGCTTGCACAGCATCCAAGTTTTCTGTGGTTCTTATTCTGAGTAGGCTGGCAGTGGGCAGGATGTTAGAAGGAGACACAGTCAGGACAGCTGACCTGAACTGGCCAAAGAGAAATCTCATACCATATGAGATAGTGTTTAGCAATGAAAAATAGAAGGTTGTCTTTCCAAAGTAGCTGTTGCTTGGAGACTGGCTGGGCATTGGTCTGCTGAGGGTAAATGATCTGTTTTGCATCATTTGGATTTTTTTCTTTGTTTTTCTTCACTTATTAAACTGCCTTTATCTCAGCTCACCAGTTGTCCTGCTTTTGCCCTTCCAATTGCCCCACATTTTGCTGGAGGAGAGTGAGAGAGCAACTGGCAGGGGCTTATCTGTTGGCCAGGGTCAATCCATCCCACTGAGTAAGTGACGAATTCCAAACTGGCCTGAGAGCTACGGTAGCAGGAAATGCAATACAGTCACTCTAGAGAAGTTTGCATTACATGTGCTATTCAAGGACAAATCATGGACTGGAAAATATGGAATTTCAAGGGACATCAACTTCGTGCAATTCTTCTGCATTTTGATAACAATAAACATTTGTCAGAGTGAGTTCACTAGCAGGTCAGGATTTATGTGGCAGCCAGGCTGCCACACATTTAATCAAGAAATAGACAGCAGAAATCCTGCATATCCTTAAAGGCTTTAATTCTTCATTTTTGACTTTGTTCCTGCTGGCCCACAGACCACTGCGGACTCCTTGCCTGGGTTCTGAGATGGCAAATACAAAGAATCCACTTCCCTGGAATCAGTGCAAATCCTAGTCACATGCCCACAGAGCTATGAATAATTCCTTGGAGCTGACGCTAAGTGGGGCTGAACAACACACAGAAATATGCAGAGACACCTTGATCTGGGCCAGTGTAGAGAAAAAAGGACTGAAGGGGCAGTGAGCTGCATGCTGTCAAGGGAAACAACTTAGATGGGGAACATGTATCATTCTCAAGCCACTTAGCAACTCTTACCTTTGATTAACATCAGTGATTTTCTCAGAATTAATTGTGAGCATTCTTCTACTAAGAAATATTGGAGGGTGAGACCCAAGAGGATGGACCAAAGCACACCAGGAACTTGATTCTGTGGGGCATTTTGCAATACTTGTAGATACTAGCTTTGAGAAAAAGGCAATGTTTCTTCACATGCTATTTGTAAGAGTACTTCAGAGAATTCAGAGCTAGAAAATTGCTTCTACTGTTGACAAAAGATGGTCAGGCAGTGTTTAAGACATACTGATCTACACTGGAACCTAGGTTTGTCTAGACTCTGGGACCAACAGCATCCAAAAGCAATTCAATATTGTCTCAAGATTTTTTAAGCAGGCAAACTAGCAAATTACAGTCACTTTTAGGGAGAAATATAAAGGAATGCTATACCTGGTACAATGATATAACAAGATAGGAATGTGAGAACAATTACTCAGGTCAGACCAATATTTGTTTTTACCACTATTCTATCTCTGACAACAAAGCTGTAATCTCACAAAAGATAATAGCTGTAAACCATGACCTGCAGCAAAGAATGTCTTGAATCAAACATGTTTCACAGTCCCTAATAGATACTTTTTCTTCATGAAGCTTTCTGATTCCTTTCTAAACCCATGTCAACTTTGAACATCTACATTGTGTGATGCAGTTCCACTAAGTATGCATTCCTGCTCTGTTTGAATTTCTTCCTTTTTTTTTTTTTAATGTGATGCACGCAAGTTCTATTAGAAGATGAGCAATTATTGGTTTTGCTTTTCTCACATCTCTCTTGATGTTGTAGACATCTTTCATAACACTCTTCAAACTTTTTTTTTTCTGCACTAGGAAATGTCAAGCTAATCTGTTGAATGAATAGATTCCATTTCTTTGATCACCCTTCTCACCTTTTTCCCTTTCACATCACCACTCTCATTTTTGAGATGAGAGGATAAAATGACAAAATAATGCAGGGCAATGGAGCCCAATTAATTCATATCTGTGCTTTCATGATGCTTCCACCCTCCCTTCCTAAGGATTTACTCTTTGTTTTCTTAATTGCTACTGAACAGAGTTGGTGTATTTCATAGATTATTCAGAAAGTGCTGCAGAGAATAATAGAACCTATAAACTTCCAAAACCTTTCCTGAGAGGTAGTCTCTGATTCAGAGCCAAACCTTCCATTTGAAAAGTTAAGATCTTCCCCCCTTTTAATGTGCTCTGCTTTCACTATGTATCAACTTTCTTTATATTGAATTGCTATCCACATTTATTTTTCAGTCAGTCACTCAGTATTATAACTCTCATACAATTCTTCACAGTTGGCTTGGATGGCTACAGATCAGCCTTTAGAGGTAAAGGATAAGGTAATGAGAACAAAATGTTATAGTGGACCTTGAGCAATCAAGAACCAACTTGAAGCTGAGAATATTGTAAGGATGGCTTACTTATCGTGAGCTTTGGGAAAGACAGCAAAACCTCTGTATGTAGATACAAATGCCCTAATTATTTACTCTAAGTGGAATAAAGCTTTTTTTAATATTTCAAATTCTAGAATACAAGGGATAACAACTAAACAATATCAATGCACCAGACACATGCTTAATGCATAGTGAAAAGATGCATCTGATATACTGCAGTTACAACTTTCCCTTTTAATTTCAGGTCACCTTTTATGTCTGTATTTCAGTTAAAGTTTAAAAGTGATTCCACAATCATTAAAATGCATATCTAGTTAAAAATAATGAATTCAAGAAAGTTAGGAAAAGGCCACTTTCTTTATTGAGGAAACAATATGACATCTTGCTTATTATGTCACACCCTGTTGACTTTAATCCATTAAAATGCCAGTTTTAGAAAGCTGTTAATTATATTTTAAGATGCTCTGAAGTAAAATAATATCAAGTCTGTTTCTAAATGTGTTTCCATTCAAGGCAGATTAAAGCAATTTATCTCAAAGAGCTCCTGTGCAGAGACAAGAAGATTACAAACACATCCTAATAGTGAAGAGCCATCAGCCATTTCTGGAATATAAAGGAATATGGTGCTAAGAAAACATGACATTCATCTGGAATTTTGTAAATTTACATTTTCATCTATCATGTACATTTTTCTAGAAATCAGTTAATGGAGCCATTAAGGCTGTGAAAATTGATAAAATCTAAAGTAGACTTTCTACTGTTTGGTCTCCCAGTGTCAGTAGCAATACATTTAGCTTACGATGTCCTGAAGGCACAAGTGTCTCCTGTTCTGGGGACTGTGATATGTCTTATTTCTCAGGAAGAATGAAGTTGCCATTGGAAATTACATTTAAATCTAGTAAATCTCTAGAAAGTAAAGGATCAAAACCATCAAAATACTGATGGGTGCCAAACAGCTATCTGCATTTTGAATAAATATTTCTCATGGCCCAAGGTTCATTACTATTCAGTTTCTGAATAGTCCTGCTGCATTTATGCAGAAGATATGGAAGGATAGGAATGTGCTAAGAGCTGTTGTATGGGGAAAATACTTGCTTTTCCACAGATTTTCAGACCTTGGTCAAATCTCTTAGATGTTTTCACTGAAGACCATACTTAAGAGAGCAATAGCTTTGATACAGCATAGCACCTACAAAGCAGCCTGATAACATCCTTAATCCTTCTGTTAGTGCAAATAACTTGAGTTAAAAAGGTCAACATACACAAGTTTTTGGTAATAAAGGAATTAAAGTTAGATGCTAGACTCAAATTTGAACTGGAATAATTTTTCACCTAAGAGAAAACAAGGCTTTTTTTCTATGCTAAAGTTCTTGAGCTGTAAAATCAGTATCATTTTAGCTTACTGGATGTGTTATAATGTTATAATGATCATAATGAAGCACTGGAAATATGACCCAGCTAACTCCTTAACTCATATTTAAAACAAATTCCATTGCAACAACTTATGTTGTCTGCTCATAGATTCATCTAACACCAGTGATTCAATAGAATTAATTAATATTTCTATTTCCATTTAGCAATATTTACCCATTGGCCTTAATTTCAGTGTGTTAGTGTACTGGTTGGAAAGAAACATTATATCATTATCTTACAAAATGGGAAAGTTTTCATCTAGGGAGGAAAGATGAAAATTGCTGAATGCAAAATTACCTATTTTTTTTCTGAATTAAGGAAATTACTATAATTATTTTTGTATTTTTATTTGAAGTAATACTTATAAATTCAAGGTTGCAGAAGCAAAATCAGTAATATCATAGCATTCCTAATGTTTTGTACGGTAAACTTACTGAAGATACTTGCATGCAAATAGGTGTGTGACTTCCTCTGGATTAGCTTGCTGAAAATGGCTGTAGTGCTAGCCAGACTACTCAAATGTCATTGGTGTAATAACGGCTTCAGGATACTTTCTAGAAGCCTGCCTGAGCCCTTCAGCAGGGCCCTTAGCACTTTTGTGAGAAACTTTTCTGCAAAACTATATTCCTTTCACTGAAGATCATACACAAGCTATCTAGCTTTGACGAGTCTACTTGTGTTCCACCGTCTCTGTTATTTTAGAAGAAACATAGTTTTTTTCCTAAAAGAATGGGAACTTGAGTTATTATTAGCATTTTTTTTTTTAAAATAAGCCTGTATAGAACAATGTATTTCTTCTTAAAATCAGAAGAAACCCCCAATAGTCTCCAATAGACTTAGAACTCCAAGGCGTTGCTGATACCTCAAACAGATCAGAGGGTGCAAAGTGACTATAATTAGTAGGCAAATATCACTACCATAAGCAGACATGTAAGCTTATCAAAACCTGAAGCACATAAACCTAGGACTATACATGATGATACACTGGATGTAACACCACAGGAAAAGTTTCCCTTCTGCCACATTTTAGAATAGATATCAGTCATTTAAAATAAAAAAAAATAATGCATCTGTGTAAAAAAATGCCATAAATCCTGAATGCAGATAATAGCCAAACATCTATAAAAATAATCTGCGAATAAAGACTGACACCCAGTAAGGCAAAGAAGAAAGCTTACCCTCTAAACGAAGACTGGAGTTCATCTTTGAAAAGTTATAGTGGGGGAAATTGAAAGTAAAAATGCCACTGGAAGAACTGGCTTAACAAATATCTTTTCAAACTTTCAAAACTGAAATTTAAATAGATGTCAAAGACTAAATCAAATAAAAGCACTGCAGTGGCTTCTATTTACTTCATTTCAGGTTCTCTAGTGAGTATATGAAGACTATTGGCACCATATGCATTTAATTCCTCATGAGAAAACTGTCAGCTTGTATGTATCATAACAGAAAAACACGCTTGTAATAGCCTTTTAACATTGTTAAATACATTCCTTTATGTTTTTATGCTTTTGTTTTCTTTATCTTTTTTTCTGTATCTAACATTCTGCCCCCCTCCCCCCCATCTGAAGTGATATGTCAATCATTATATGTTAACAATTATTCAGGCAGTATCTTGTGAAGCAGTTAAGAATTGGGTCCTATTATAACAGCTATTTAACACAGAGAAAGAGTCAGATCTGGAAGTATAATATTTCAAGACCGGTAATGGATATGTTCCTTCAGTTACTCCAATACTATGGAGATGACAATGCTATAAACAGAAAGCCTAAAGATATCAATAGATTGCTAACTTTTAGAGCTACTGTGCTCCTTTCTCTGTAGGGTGGAAGTGGTAGATGCTCCATCCCTGGCAGTGCTCAAGGCCAGGCTGCACAGAGGCTTGGTGACGTGATCTAGTGTGAGGCATCCCTGTTCATGGCAAGGGGATTGGAACTAGATGACCTTAAGGTCCTTTC
Organism: Bolborhynchus lineola; assembly: GCA_025448015.1. Taxonomy (NCBI): domain Eukaryota; kingdom Metazoa; phylum Chordata; class Aves; order Psittaciformes; family Psittacidae; genus Bolborhynchus; species Bolborhynchus lineola. The sequence continues at coordinate 11,080 of JAOEHX010053347.1, read as the reverse complement.
TAACCCTAACTGTTCTATGATTCTATGAAAGATGAGGGGGCTCGTATCTTACTGCTGCCCTACTTCTCAAATCTGTCTGTGAGCAGAAGTGACAAACCTCCACACATTCTTTAATACAGTTCATACTGGTGAGCATTTTTGCTATGTATGCTAGGGGTTCTCCATGTCCCAAAAGCCTGAGAAAAAGATTTGCACCACTAGACCACTGTTCATAAGATTATTTCATTATGCTAAAATGCTTGAAAAGTTAAACAACAGTGTAGTAATTTCATTGTAGGTACAATTGGGGAATAAACCATTTTAGCAAATTAAAGTCTGCCCAGCATGTTACAAATGTTTGTGCATTTGCAATTTGTTATCAGAGTGTAACTGGCTCCTTCTAGCTTTGGTATCCACAGTAGTAAGCTTAAGTACTACTGAGAGTTACAACCGAGAACCTTCATTAGTCAGGTTTCAGGATTGCTTCATGACAGTTTGCAATGTTTATGATTCTGGCAACTGTCTGTAATGTAAACTCTGTGGTCATCTGGATAAAATAATGCTCTTAAAATAGTACGATAAATCAAAACTACTATATAGAATTTATTACATATATTATAATGCCCTTGGTTTAGGATTATCTTAATGTACTCTGCTGCAATAAGGCTCTGTACATTTGCAGTAATACACTGCAATTTTAGACAGTTACATAAAAGCCTTATTGAAATAATACTGGATAGCATTTTTATGCATTTCTTAAAATAGCAGAGACATAATGTATCCAAAAAATCATAGGCTATTTAATAATACATGAGATGTTAAAATTATGCCTCTTTTGTATTATAAATTGTTCTTTTTTTCTTCACCTTAGTGTCTCTATGTGCTCTTCAGCACTCTGCCTACTTCACCCTCCTTCACTGATTTCAGTGCAAAGAAGTATAATTTTACAGCACACTACTGTTGTATTTTTCCACCAATCTATAATGCATTATAAGAAGTTAAAGAATAAAGTAGTTCCCCCAGTTTCTTTGCTTCATTTGCACACATTTAGAAAAAGTTGAAGGAATCACTGTGTTTATCTTGCTGACTGCTATTTCAGAAATTATAAAAGCAAGGAAGAGATTCAGGGCTTATGAAAATTTTATGCATAATTTTATTGTTGTTTGGACACCCTTAGATATAAAAAGCTATGTACACAGAAACTAAAGACTTTACCTGCTGGCCTAGAAGTATGTTTTTCTGTCAACATAAAGATATAAAAGTCAGTGTTCACAGAGTTTACCCTTACCTCTTCAGTTCCTGAAGTAGGCAGGCATTGTCTTAAGTGTACAACCTATTTATATGATGAGGGGACCCTAAAGCAGTACAACCCTGTTGCTTAGCAATATCAAATAAAATTAGAAATACTTCCCTTCATCCCATCCTCCTCTGCCCCACACTTGTTCCTTTTCTGAAATATCTACAGACATTTGTGACTAAGCCATGCTAGGCTTATATTATTATAGCCTGTATTTTTTAAAATATATAAAAAGGCACTTTTATGAAAACCTTTAAGGAAAGTACTAGCCATTATTGAATGTTTAAAACTATTAGACTGCTACTAAGGACAAGACATGTACAGTGACATTTCTGGCAAAAAAACCCCCAGGCAATCAGATTTAGATTATTCAAAAAATAATAATGTGCCAGAAGCAGAATTCCTGCTTCAAAGATTACAGATTCAGAGAATGGTTGGAAGGCACCTCTAGAGGTCACCCTGTCCAACCTATTTGCTCAAGCAGGGTCACCTACAGCCTCTTGCCCAAGATCATGTCCAGACAGGTTTTGAGTCCTTTTTTGAGTCCAAAAAAGTTTTTTGAGCTTTTAACAATTGAGATTCCACAACCTCTCTGGATAATGTATATCATAGTATGTTTAGCTAATTATGTAGTACAAAGCAGATTGTAACAAGTTCTGAATTTATATTACTCCTGAATTCACTCTTTATCAGATAGTTAAAAGGAAAAACCAAGAAATACAGATGCTGGCACCTTGACAGCCACTTCAATTTCAAGATAAATTACAGCAGTCAGTCAAATGGAAGTTGCTTACATAGATGAAATAACATCAGAAACAGTCCAAATAGACAGTGAAGGAAGTTCATTAGATTTTGAACATTTTAAATGTTGAAAATGCTTACTTATCAGTTGGCTGGCTTGCATTTATAATAAAATGTTTATACTCACTGTGCCCTGCAAACAAATGTCAAATAAGATATTTTTTTTTAGAAACTGTAACACCCAGCTATTGAACTGAATGCTTGTGATTCCAGAATGCTTAATTTTCTCCAACATTTTATGTTTACTGAACAGTTCAAATTATAATATATCTTATTCTACAGGAAATTAATATTAATAAATGCATACTTAACACTTAAAAGTCTTCAAAGATCACAGATTAATTGAATGCCTCTAAAGAATTAGAAGAATCTGTGTAGATGAGTCAAATGATGCTGAATCAAGATGCAGGGTCAAAAGAGCTGAACAATATCCAAGAGAATATATATCACAGAATATATAGAGAGATCTATGTTAAAAATGAAAAGCCTTTACTGTAAGAAAAATACAGTTGTGTTTTTTTTCCCTTCTCTTTTGTATGATACAGATCTAATCGCTTTTAATGACATGGCCCCTTTTACAGAATTTCAACTTTATCTTGGCCATATACCATAAAATACACTAGGTGGCACCAAAAAGTAAGCTAACAAATCCATAACATGACGGTACATACCAAGATTTGTGCAGAAAATCTGCATTATTTAAGCAGGGAACAAAGGTGAAAGGAAAGAAATTCTAGTTTTATTTTGCTTAGACCTTTTCCATTAAGTAATGCAATGCATAAGCAAGTTGTCCATTGCACTATTATATCACAAAGGTGAGATGTTCAAAATGGTCTTAAGGATGATGAAATGTAGAGCCACTACATAGCTCAGTGCAAAGAAACTCAGTAACAAATCCACTGGTGCATAGATGCACAAATAGCTATGCCATGAACTCAATACTTCAGGCCAAATATTTTAGTTAAAATGATACTCTGTACTTAAATACAAGAAAATGATGAAGAACACATTCTAAAATAGGGCCCTGATTATGTACTGCTGCCTCCCCTTCAATATATTTTGTTTTCTATAATCAGGATTTCAAAATAAAGTCTTTCCAAGATTCATGTAATGACCAGTACAGTCTGATTAAAAGTGGATCTCTTCCATAAAAATAAAAAAGCCATGTAAAGCTGTACCACTTCAATCTTATCTAAAATAGTTGCCAGAATATTAGGCATAATACAAAGGATAGCTGCCAAGACATTATACTTAAAAAAAACATTTGGAAGCTGCCTTATAGTACTTACCATGGCTCCCATTAAAGTTAATTATGTACATCTAACTGCTTGTCTACACAAGAGACACAAAAAGTTACAACTGACTAACAGAAGTTTAATATAATTTTTATTATATCACAAGAAGGAGTCCTTTTATCATAGTTTTAACCCCAGCTGGCAGCTAAGCACCACACAGACATTCCCTCCTACCACCCCCATGGGAAGATTAAAAGTGGGAAAACTTGTGGGTTGAGATAAAGGCAGTTTAATGGGACAGAAAAGAAAGAAAATAACAATAATGATAGTAATAATGATAAATTCATTAGAACATACAAACCTGGTGATGCACAATGCAATTGCTAAACACCTGCTGACTGATGCCCAGACCGTTCCTAAGCAGCGGCCTCTAAGCAGCTTTCACTTCAGTTCACATACTGAGCATGACATCATATGGTATGGAATATCTATTTGGATAGCTGTGATCAGCTGTCCTGGTTGTGTCCCCTCCCAGCTTCATGTAGCCCTCCAGCCTTCTCACTGGCAGGGTGTGAGAAGCTGAAAAGTCCTGGACCCAATGTAAACACTGCTTAGCCTCAACTAAAACCGTCAGAGAGTTAACACTATTCTTATGCTAAAAGCAAACCACAATACTATCCCAACCATTAGAAAGAAAATTAGTTCTATCCTAGCTGAAACTAGGACAGTCGGGTGGATTTGTATTAAGGTACTGATCAATGAAGAGGAGGAACTGGACCATGGTTACACATTCTGTCCTACTGATTCTCTGCAGTGGTGTTACCTTTAACAGGGGATGGTGCTAACAACTGAAGGGTTGAAACTCAGTCAGTTTGGCTGCTTATGATGTATGTGAAAGCCAAAGAATTAGGGAATCCTATATGTAGGGCAGTAATTTACCTCACCTCTTTTTTTTTTTTTTTTTTGCTAGGTTCGGGTTGTTTGTTAACTTTGTGGGGTTTTATGGGATTTTTTTTTTTTTTTATGATCACAAATTACTTATTTGGGTAACCCAGACTTTATTCCTTTTATATCCTGAATAACTGAAGAGCTTTAGCATATTTGTAAGTCCACTGAAACCATGGATTTAATGGCATATGGGTCACTGTGACTGTCTAGCTTGGGATACTCCATGACGTAGACAACATTCTCATCTCATCACAGTCTGTTGATATGCCTGTTAGTTTTGCTTTTGTTATAGCAAATCTCCTCATACATGCAGTCGTTTTTACTGTTTGAACATAATTTACATACCAGTACAGATGAACTTAGGTTTAGTTAATGTTTGGTTATTTAAAGATGCAATACTGATCTCTCCATTAACTGTATTTTATTATTCAATGGTACAATAATAAGAAGGAAATGTGTCACAGATTAAATATCTAGGGAAGATTACAGAACTCCCTTTTGTCTTGGACATTCAAAAAACTTCATGGAATACATGTAGTTCATGAAGTCAATTAAAGTTTGGGTAATTATTTTTTTAAAAACTATTTTCATTTTCATTAGTACATGTTGACATTCCTTTAGTGCTTTTTTCTCTTTCTTGATCATCAAAATGAAAGGTAATTATCACACAGGATTTCAGAGTTGTTTCCAGGTTTTTGTCCATGTGTACATGTGCAGTACCTCTCCAAGGCACACAGATATGTTGACATATTTCAGAAAATATTTTCTGAATCTGGACTCTGAACTGTTGCACATCTAAATGGAAATGGAAATGTAGAGCCCGGAAACACTATTCTTAAATCTCACTTAGTATTCTTGGAAGCTGTGGATACAACAGATACAAGGTTAAATAACTGCTGCCACTGTTGTGAAATACAAGTAAGATTTTTTTCTTAACATAGACATCAAAGATTCACTGCACATATCTGGAATGTTTCTATAAATATGTAGAACAAGGTCAAACTTAAGCTTGTGACCCTAAGAGAAAATTAATAAAATAAAAAGGAAGTTGAGCATTCAAGTTTTAACTGGCATGTCTGAGTTTATAGAAAGAAGTGCTATACTCTGTCTCGTAGAAGCAGCAATATAGTAGGAATAGAAATTTCTTGGTAGTTGCAGCTATGCAGTAAATGTCTTCCTGAGCTCCTTGTGGAGAATATTTTTCCTTAAAAAAGCCCAGAGGGAAAGACATATCATATAGGAGAAGCATGTCAAGGAGGAATTATTTGGAAACCATTAGGACTGGGCTGCAGTGCTGGAAGAAGAGCAATGTTACATAAATAATATTTTTTCAAGCATGGTGCAGAGTTAAAAGAGCAGAAAATGCCTTAAAGAACTTAGAATCTAATTAGTGAGAGGTAAGACAGACATGGGTTGTTGTCATATCCATTTGCATAAAAATAATTGGAACTGAGAGTTACAAGCTGCAGCATTTAAAAGAGTGTAGTGGTAACATATGAATGTCTGAATCAACCTCTCTGAGGGTGATGGGAGAAGATGCTGAAATATGACAAGACAGCATAATAGATAAGAAGCAAAGGTTAGAGACAAATTATGATTAGTTAGTGCAAAATACAGTCTTAAACCTTCTGGAAACTGAGAGATTTTGTTTCCTTCATAATTTAGAAACAGTATGAATACAGTTCTTAAGAGTAGACAAGGCATTATGAGTGGAAAATGTGCATACTATTCACTCTTACCTTGTCTTTAGCAACTTTAATGAGAAAGGTTTAAAAATTTGGAGTTGTTAAATGAAATATTGCAAGGAAAGCCATCAATATGTATTTCTCACTTGTCAAGATCAGTGGTCGATTCAAGCCAAATATAAATTGGTCAGTCTGTGAAGTCACTAGGTCAGGTAAAGTCAAAGTTTTCCTTTATCTTGGCTGAAATTAGCCAAAGATTATCTTGAGGTTGCAAACATAACTGCTTTATTACGTAAGTGCCAGGTTTTCAGTCCATGTATTCCCTGATTGCATTCCTGAGACTATTTTTGCTTCATAACAACTTACTGGAAACGACAGTGGAATTACTAAAAGACCATAGAAAAGAGGATTTTTAGGGAAATATTGAGGCAGTTAACTGAATAAACTAGCTACTACAAACATATTTGATGCTATTAATTTACATCTTCCAGAGCCCCAGACAAGTGTGTTGTAGGAAAGAAGCAGGAATAATCTGACATGGTCTGCAGAGGGTTATATAGTACGGCCTTTTTATTCTTTTCAAAAGACCTGGATCCTGTGAAAAAAATTTCACATCAGTACTTACGACTGAGACTTGTGGCGCTTTACCTTGCATTCGGTTTATTAATTACACATGAGAAGTGCCAGTTTTGATGGAGCATTTCACAGTGAGGAGAAAAATTAATAACGTATATTCCATATGAGAAATCCTAACTAGGATTTGTAATTCTTGACAGTCCTTAGTGAAGAAAAGTGTCTTTTTCTTTATCAATGGTTAATTTCTCTTGAAAGTATAAGTTTTCTGGCAAGCTGGAATCAACTAATAAGAGAAAGTTAGTGCTTGAGTTTAAGCCCAGCAGACCGAAGTTTTTTACACTCTGTTGATCACTGCTTATTTATTTTCTTTGTATTTCATGGGCTTCATTATCACAGTGTAGGGCTTAGAGTAATACAGTGAAAATCAGATTAGAAACAGTCCACTTCATCTGATTCAGTTTTCATTAAAATCCTTTAAATAATACATTAGTACACATTACTTCTGACATACCCAAAGGTATGACACTGATCCTGTTCTGACCTGCTCAACTTATTTGCACACTTGATACTTCCAAGTCATGCATTCACTTTAGCTCAGTGTAAATTGGACTTCTGCTGCAACAGTCATAAATGTTCTTAATGCTTCTTTGAGTTTGTATGAAACCTGCATGCTACCAGTGTTGCTCTAAATGGTTTCTGCCTCAAGGATGATTATAAAATCATACCTAACAGCTTCCTTTCAATTATTTTAATATATGAGAGAAATAAATTTTCTCCAATGCAGATTTGTATACTTACCTTCTGAGAAAGCTTCTGAAATATGGGCAAAAATTTGACACAGGATTTTGAATCTGCATGTATAAACGTGTTTACCTGAGCAGCCGCTGTGGTTTGTAATACTGTATAGGTACTCCACAAGGTCAACCTGATGCTAAGGGGAAGCAGCAGAGCAAATAAATAATTGCCTTTCAGAAAGAAAGGGTGTAGAAGAGCATGAGAGGTGCATATACTCTGTTGGCCTATTGTTGTTTGCAGTGAAACTGACAGAACTGTTAAGCTGTGTGATACTGGTTTAGTGATCAGATAGGAAACCTCTGCAGAAAACCCAGGTAGCAAAGAATCATAGTTGTTGATTCAGCAAGAGACTCATGTTTTAGAAGTCAATTCTGGTTAAATGTCTTAGTCTGATGCTAAAGAACACAGCAAGTCTCTTTCAGATGAGACTTTAGGAATGAGTCTTACTTGCTTTCAATTGCTAAAGGTTGCCTGACACATCAAAAATAACGTATGGCAGATTTATGAAGGAGTAACCTACTGGCTGGAAAACAAGATGGATTCTTGCAGTTCTCCTCACACACCCAAATAATTTATTTCCTATTTGGATGTTCAGTTCTCATTAAGTCAATATTGTTTTCCTTCCTTACAAAGGCTGCACTTAGGTGGCAAAAAAAAAAGGATCCTTTAAGTATATTTTTCAATTTGTTTTCTTAACTTTAAAGAGTCTTAACTTTAGACACTATAAGCCAGCTGACTCTGTTCAGATGAGGACAGTTACTGTATTGTAGGAAAGGTGTATAAAAAAAAGATAACCATGGTATTAAGGGTTGGAATATTTTGACAAAAAATAATTTTGACTGCAATAAAATAATAAATACTACATGTCAAATTGCTCTTTGGATACTTAGTACAATGCAAATTTCAAATTGATGCTTTTTAACATTAAAGATGATGTTTAAGGTCAGTTGCTTAGACACTTAGAATGAAATTTCTTTCTTACAGTGTTGTACTTTCTACCACAATACTCATCAGGTTCTGTAGTTTAAATTTACAGTCTATAGGTTATGTGGGATTTCAGCTGATGGCCAAAAAAGTGTGTTTTGACATAGTTGTGTTATGCACGATGAATTTGCCAAATAATACAAGTTTGCAACAAAGTTATTGTGTCTGACCCTGGCTAATTCAACAGGTTAGAGTCTGTTAGAGTATATACTACAGCAACTGAAATTCAAGAATTCACTCTTGTGATCTTTAAACGAAGTCTTCTGGTCATTTTTCCTTTTCCCTCTTCCTCCTTTCCTAGGCAAAGCAATCCCTGAGGTAGACGGGTGTGCAGAAAAGTATATTTGAACACAAAGTGTGAGTTACTGAAGCTAGTTCATTGTTTGTAGTACTGTGATAGAAAGGAAGCTAGAAAGAGTTAAAATATAAAAGTATTGTCAATAGCATGTCATCTGCTTTATGCATGTTTCCATTTGTATTCCTTGCCTCTGGTCTTTTGATCTATTTGCAGGTTCCCTGCTTTCTTTAAGACAGCAACATTTATAAGGGTGTCCTGGTTTTGTCTGGGATGGAGCTAACTTTCTTTCTAATAGTTGGGATAGTATTAAGGTTTGAATTTAGTATGAGAATAATGTTGAAAACTCACTGATGTTTTTAGTTGAGGCTGAAGAGTGCTTATACTAAGTCCAGGACTTTTCAGCTCTTCACACTCTGCCAATGAGGGCCACAGGATGTTGGGAGGGGACACAGGCATGACAGTTCACCTAAACTGACCAAAGCGGCATCGCATACAATATGATGTCATGCTCAGTATGTAAACAGGGGTGAAAGCTGGTTGGAGTCCACTGCTTGGGAACTCTCTGGGCATCGGTCAGCAGGTGTTGAGCAATTGCACTGTGCACTATTTGTTTTGTGTATTTTAATTCTTTTGTCCTTATTGTTACCACTCTTGTTATTTTCTTCCTTTTCTGTCCCATCAAACTGTCTTTGTCTCAGCCCATGAGTTCGAGCCTTCTGATTCTCTCTCCCATCCCATCGCAGGGGTGAGTGAGTGAACTGCTGTGTGGTGCTTAGTTGCTGGTTGGGATAAAAGATGATACTGGCTTATACTAAAATGCCAAACTGGGTGATGAGATACAGGCTTTCGTTCCTTCATCTGACACAGAAGTAGAGTAGACAGTTTGAACAGGCACTGCCAGCATTATCTGTCAGAACTCTGAATGAGTTCATCTGGATCTGGAAATTTATACTGGACTAGGGAGTTTGTGTGACATCTTTTTTTTTGGACTCTGTGGGTTTATCTGTTTGAAAAACAAAGGTGACAGGCTACCCTGAATAGTCAAACAATGTTCGTGTAAGTGTATTTGCATAAAGTTTGGGTTACAAATGTTAAATTATCACCTCCTACATGCTTTCTGCTGCTGCATATACATTATTTGATATCTCAGAGTATGTTTCTCTGGTCCTTATTGATATAACTTACTGCACTGTTGTGCTACATGTGATGCTACCAAATTCTCTTTTGGAAATGTCCTTCAAAGTTACTTTAAACAATGGTCTCAGGTGATCAGACTTCTGTAGCAAACTGAACACCATGCACACTCGTTTTAATGTGCTATAAACAATTCTTGCAGTTCCTCTATTGATTGTAAAGTGCAATTCTTTTTTGTTATTGTTTTTCAATAATACTGCCATCAGCAAGATATCATTTCAAAACTGAATCAAGATGCCTTGCTTCCAATATTTTGTATGGTGCATATTAACTACTAAAATGTTGACTCACTACATTTTCAAAAAGAGTGAGAATTCTCTCTTTAAACTTGAGTGGTCTGAAAGTTAGACAGCAAGACCAAGCAAATTATCCTCATACCCTTGACAGTCAAATAGGCAGAAAATTACTTCCAGAGAAGGATTTATCGAGTACTAAGACATATGTCTAAGAAAGGCTGTGTGTTCTGCCAAAGGTGCCTGCAAGTCTGTGCTGACTGAGGAAGAAGCACACACACAATTTACACCAGACATCTTACTTGCTGGGGGCCTACTTATCCTAGTGGCTCATCTGAAGTTTGAAAAACAACTGTATTCTGAAATTTAGGGTTTGACATCATGCATAGTAATGCTAGCTAGTTCTGTATTAACTTTAAAATTTAAAATTTTAAGGTTTATTTTTTTATGTTTTTTTAAAATCAGGCATTTAAAAAAATTGCTGCAAAAGCTCTAAGTACATATTCTAGTGAAAAAATAAAACAGCTGAGAAAGTGTTTGTATGATTTAATAAATTAGCTGCTACTTAATTCTAGTAAATGTAGCAAATCAGATGGATGTACAGTTACAGAACAAAAAGTTGACATCTTGATAGCGTCAAGATATAAGACACTCAGTATTGCTATAACTTGCATATGGATAAATTATGGTTGATATTATATAAAATCATAGAATCCTAGAATCATAGAATAGCTAGGGTTGGAAAGGACCTTAAGATCATATAGTTCCAACCCCCCTACCATGAGCAGGGACACCTCCCACTAAATCATGCCACCCAAGGCTATGTCCAATCTGGCCTTGGACACCACCAGTGATGGAGCATTCACAACTTCCCTGGGCAACCCATTCCAGTGTCTCACCACCTGAACAGTAAAGAACTTCTTCCTCATATCCAATCTAAACTTCCCCTGTTTAAGTTTGAACCCGTTACTCTTTGTCCTATCACTACAGTCCCTAATGAAGAGTCCTTCCCCAGCATCCCTGTAGCCCCCCTTCAGATGCTGGAAGGCTGCTAT
>JAOEHX010053346.1:17631-31859 GCA_025448015.1 Bolborhynchus lineola | reverse complement strand
GGTGTTCAAGGCCAGGTTGGACAGAGCCTTGGGTGATATGGTTTAGTGGGAGGTGTCCTGCCCATGGCAGAGGGGTTGGAACTGAATGGTCTTAAGGTCCTTTCCAACCCTAACTATTCTATGATTCTATGATTTTATGAAGGATGGATGTTGAATTTCTATTTTTGAAATTAGTTCCACAGATTTTTACATAGTCAAAGTGACAGGATAATATATTGACTTTGCAATTACCAGTGTAATATGCAATATACAATGTGCTGGATTGCTGTGATTACCACACATATAAGTGAAATATCTCTCCTCTCTGTGCTGATGGCCTGCCGAGCTGTGACATCCTGATAAGTTGTATCACTGGCTCTGATCTACGGGATTTCTCAAGAGCACATAGGAAACCTGTACAAAAGCCAAGAACCAAACATGGCTTCAGGCCATCTAGACCATCCCTCCTCTCATTAACGCACTTATCACTGCTGATCTTGAGTGTTCCAAAAACATGAGTACAATCCTTCCAAAATTGCCAAAGCAGCTTATACAGGGTATATTTCAGAAATGTTAAACTGATCTGAGACACAATTTCTCTTCTATTTGATTTCTGGCCATTGTATGGTGCAGGAAGGACACATTTCTATATTTTTATGTAGTTGCAAACACCAATTATTTTCCTTTTTTCTTCCAAATGAAAACTGAAATGTTCTATCCTTTTTCAAATTCCAGCTTTGTACCACACAGTGTGGAAAACAAGACTTGTTCTAGACCTGACAAACCTGGCACTGCTAAAACTCAGAGCCAAAAATGAGTGAAGTGCAGGAGCATTTATGAATGTCTTTTGTTACTGTTTTTTCTGGAATTTGCTGATATGCTGGAGTGCTTTTTTTGATAACACATTTTCATGACTCTGCTTCCTAAAAATGTTTTTCCACGTGTATTGCTTTCATAAATATTTACTCAAAATAAGCTATTGACAATTCTTTGTCAAACTGATGAAGCATAGGCTAAACAGACAGTGAGGTGGGATAAAAACTGGCAGAACTGCTGGGCTCAAAGCACAGTTAGCAGCAGCACTAAGGCCAGCTGGAGACCAGTCACTGGTGGTGTACCCTGGGTGCTGATACTGAGACCAATGCTGTTAAACATCTTTATTAGCAAAGTGGGTGATGGGGACAGTGTACCTTCAGCAAAAGCATGAGTGACACAGAACTGAGAGGAGTGGTTGACACACCAGATGGCTGTGCTGCCATTCAGAGGGACCTGGACAGAGTGAGGAACTGGGCCAACATGAGCCTTATGAAACTCAGTAGGGGAAATGCAAAGATCTCTACATCTTTGTGTGGATAATCCCATGCACCAGGACAGGCTGGAAAGCAGCCCCACAGATAAAGACCTGTACAGTCTGGTGGACAGCAGGTTGAACATGAGCCTACAATGTACCCTTGTGGCAAACAAGGCCAACATAGGTAAGCCAACATGGGCTGCACAGGGAAGAGTGTTGCCAGCAAGTGGAGGTGATTCTTTCCCTCTACTCAGCACTGGCAAGGCCAATGGTTCCCCAGTACAGAAGAGGTAAGGATGTTCTGGAGCGATACTAACAAAAGTCCGCAAAGAAGATAGGGGGAGTGAAGCACCTGCCAAAATGAGAGGATCTGAAAGAGCTGTGAATATTCAGCCTGAAGCAGAGAAGGCTCAGGGGTGACTTAATGTATGTAAATACCTCTTTGGTAGCCTAGGAGAGGGAAATAAAGAAGTCACTCTTCTCAAAAGATAAGAGGCAGTGGACAAAATCCAAAATGTAGGAAATCCCATTTAAACATAAGGAAAAACTTTTTCTGTGAGAGTGGTCAAATACTGACAGAGGTTTCCCAGAAAGATTACGAAGCCTCTGTCCTGAGAGGTATTCAAAACCCGACTGGACATGGCTCTAGCAGCCTGTTGTAGCTGACTCTGCTTTGAGCAAGGGGCTGTCCTAGGTGTTCTCCAGAGGTGCCTTCACACCATCTGCCACTCTGTGTGATTCTGCAATATCAAGGCTAGTTGGTCACAGACAGATTACATATAATTGTCAGTAATTACTAAGTGCAAATTTGACCTTGAAGATAAGGTGGGGTGAAAACACAAGGGCAAAGCGTGTCCTCTTACCATGGAGAAAGGGGAATGCCATACCTATTTCTTCAACAATCCATCTAAACAATCCATCTAAAGTCACTACTGATGGGAGAGGTCATTTCCCATGAAATTAATGTGATTTTTTTTGTGTTTTCTTATAATTTTACAGACAGTATTTGCTATTCCCCATGCTTGTGCATTTCAGCCAGACTAAGCTGTGAGGAGAACAGTGGGACAAATGAAAAATAACAATTTAGTTGGATATCTGATGAGTACCATGTTATCCTCTTTATTTTTTCTCCCTCTTATCATTGAGAAAAATCATACAAAAGAGCTACTGAAAATTTCACAGTTTATTTATTGCTACCTGGGAACTAATGCAAAAATTATATTTGTATTTTCTTTATGCTTTAATTTTAATGCAGTTGCTGAGCATTATTAACAATTTCATGCCATGCCCTTACTTCAAGTAAGTGTGTTGCAACTTCATATCCTGATGACATAGTGTCACCCCATGTGGGTGCTGAGACATCTGAACTCACAGTCTATTTGGAAGTCAGCACTAAGTGACCCTGACATTCATTCTGATTCAATTTCATTTCTGTGTTGATGGGGCTATTTCTTATCTCTAGCTTCAAGCTAACTATAGGCTAAAAATTCAGGATGGAACCAAGGAGTTCAGAACTGCAGCCAGCTGTTTGGTGTTCTGTGAGAGTACAGACCTGTGACATGCTCCTGAAATGAACCATTCCATTATTCATCACAAATGCAAAGAAAATTACAGCTCTGAAAACCAAAGCGTATAAGCAAAACTAGTCTTATAAGAACAATGAATGTGAACCATAAAATCCCATCTGTCCTGTTACTGCATTTCATAATACCAAAAACTGAAGAAGAATTTTTTCCTAGTGAATTCCCCTCCACCTGCACAGACAGGTTCCCCTTGAATCTCAGTTTACTAAAGTTCACCTAAAAGGAGGAGGAGGAGGAAGCCACTCCCATTTCTCAATCATCAGACATGGTCTCCAGGGACATTTTTCTCCTCACCGTACTCTTTACATAGTATGATGCAAACAATATTAAGAAGTTACTTCTAACTGCTGCCTTTCCAAGAGCTTATGTGAGAGCCAGTAGAATCCAAGAGTTTTGTTTTTCACATTGTACTGAACTGTGTCAGGGAGGGCCACACCACTGCAGGTCTGTGTCAGCAGCATTGCCTGAGGACCTGGGAGAGGTCTGCTTCCAATCATGGTGACTCAGGGCAATTCCCCTCTCTTGATGCTTGGGCTTCAAGCTTGCCATGAGGCAGCCCCCCTCACTGTCTGTTTGTCCATGGGATCAGGGTAAGAGGGACAGGTGCAGCTGTAGGCTTTAGGGGCTGCCATAAAACAGTAAGCAAATGCTAATGATGGTGAAGCTGGGCTGGGAGCTTGGTGCAGCTCTGTGTTCCGTCCAATAACCCACTTGTTTAATGAGAGCAGCTGGAAGGCATTGGAGAGCCTGTGCCACCACAGTCCTCTCCCATTGCCTGGCTCCTTTCTCATCCTTTTGGGAAACGAGTCACTGGAAGGGATGTTAGCAATACATTAAAGAGCTAATGCATCGTTTCCTCTACCACCTCATCCTGGCCAGATATTCCTCCTACACAAGGGGAATTCTTCAGGAGAAGTGGTGACATTAATGGAGTCAGGAAACATGAGCACACCAGTGGAGTCATTCTTTTACCCAAGGCTGTCTATGATCTGGGATTGAGGAGGAGAATACCACTGCAAAGCAGAAGCCAGACTGTAAGAGTCCCATACACTTCACTGGAATTACTTCCTTTCTAAATGTTCACTATGTCGCCAGCTTAAATTCATATGAGTATTTGAGTCTGGTGATGACACTCAGCATCTGCAGAGCACCAGGATGAGTATTAGTGTTCTTATCTGAGTGTCTTTTTCTCTAATGCCCACAGTGAGATCAGGGAATGCCAGAAGTGTGTATTTGAGTCTGACCCATGATTGCAAATTGGCATAAAGGCCAGTTAGGAAAACAGTGGAAACTAATTAGATCAGGTCTGTCAAGAGCATCTGCAAGCTAAGACAAAATAGAAACCAGTTATATGAAATACAAAGCAAAGTCAGAATTTAACATTATGAAACTGTAGAGGAGGCCACAAAAGTGGTGGAGCCTCAGTAGGTGCATGAAAAGGACTAATTAATCCATTGAGGAGGAGTGGGGTGGCTTCTTTTTGTTTTAATATTTTTCTTAGTGTGAAAACAGATGCAATCATTGCCAAGTTCCTTCTCTTCGCCTGCTGGACCCCAAATCGTGTTTACTGGTAACTAACAAAAGAATCTGAAGATCTTCTCACTTCTTATAGGACTTATCTCACATCTTATATTAGGATGCCTCTACACATAATAAGAGGTAACCCTTTTCAAAATGAGCATATAATCTAAATAGACAAAAGGTGGAAAATGTGCAGAAGATATTCTGCTACCCAGGTTTTATAGACAGGGCAACGCTGATACAAAGTACTTGGTTGACTTGCCTAAACTCAAACAAGTCTGTTGGCAGAGCTAAAAACTTGATCCCTACTCCAGTGATGTACATTTTGGTGATAATGGGAATTTTCTAAATGTCTGCATCTCATCATGCAAACTTCTCTAAAACCCTACTGCCCTCAGGATGGAGGACAAGGTCAAAACAGTAACCCTGTTTTCTGAAAATGCAGCGTAATTTTACTTTGTGCAATCACTTTGCATAAGCCAGTGAATCATGGCTCTTATCTCGTCATTCAATTTCCATTCTAGTTCAAAGGTGATACTAAAATCAATTAAATAAGCACTTCAAAGGAAGGTGAGGCCTTGCACATATATACAGTGTTTCATAGCTGTCAAAACAAACAGAAATTAGTTTGACTTTCTTTGCTATCGTATGATACTACTTCTACTCTCTGCAACCCAGTATTACACACTATGTGAACTGAATATTTCTCTCCATTTGGTTGGAAAAGTGACGATGGTGATGACCATATTCTTGAAACATCAAAGTGAGCAGAATACAAAGAGATAGTGAGAAAATTCATTACTAGAATATTGTTCAGTTAGAAGATGAAGACAAAACCTAATATCAGTGTTTGGGGTGAAAATGTTGACTTCTACAGGATAATTTGGAGATGCCAAGTAGTGCTCACTTGAGAAAAGAAGAAAGTACCCTGCCATGTCCTTAGCCTTTCTCAAAGTCTGTCTGATGAATTTCTTCTTCATGGAAATATGGAACTTTAGAGCTGGGATGCAGTCAGGATCCATCCTGCCCATTCCCTATGTCTGAATCAGACCTCTGAAAGAAAGGTGTCCAGGCCAAAGTAACCCTGAGCAGAGCTGCCAGTTTACCAGCAGCATGGGGTGCCTCGTTTTATTTCTTTGGACATGTTATCTTATAGATATTGTCTGATTTTCCAATTGCAAGGAGTGTATTAAGACAATCCTAGAGAGTCCTTGGCATGTTATATGCAGCCATTTCCTGACAGCTTTGGTAAAACTAAAATATTTTGGAATACTATAGCAAAAGAATTGTTGCTTACTCTGTGCAAACAGCAACTATAGATGACTTTTCAGTTTGATAGATCCTTTGGCTGCTCTAAAAATATTAACCAGTGGGAAGACAGAGCACCGAGGCAACATGTTTTGTGAGATGTTTGGCAGTGGAGAGGCTGTAGTGTTTGTAAAGGCTAACAAACTTCAGCATGATCTTACAAAAGAGGAAAGATAATGCGCAGCAAGAGAAGGAAGAAGAGTAATGTAAAATAAGTAAAACTGTAATTATTAGTGACATTCCAAGTCCAAGAGGCACACGTAGGAAGAGAATAAAAAAATGGTTCATAGAAAAACCTCTGTGAAAGTGGAGCACCAGGTAAGGGCTGGCTAAAATATCACACATTCTCAGAAAGCATTGCATGTAAGCTATACTCCATACTCCAGTCCCCAAATGATTTGTTGTACCTCTTTTGGGGGGGAGCAAAAGTGAGAAACATTCATAACAACGCAGCTGATGTCTTGATGCTCAGAACAGGTACACTATACACCTCACCAAATTTCTGAGATGTGGTAGGGCTCTTTAGAGCAAAGAATGAAGACCAACTGATGTGTAAGGATTTCAGATCTATATTCTACGTATTTGTTATGGGATATAAACACCTGGGTATTAATAGTGGTGTTAAGATATTTTTAAAGGTCTGAGCCAACGCATCAGATAGATAAGTAATGTACAACTCTCTGCTTTGCTGGCTGATCAAAGTCTTAAAGACTTAGTCAGTACCCTATCTGGCATTGAACTGTTGCTGAATGCTTGAAAACAAACAAACAAACCAACCAAGAAGTCTCTGAAATTGTAAATATATATATATTCCATAGCAGAAATTGGCTTTGATAGTGATTTTTTACAGCTAGCGTGACTTTGGAGTTTTGCATTTGTGCAGTGGTTAGCATAACCAGCAGCTACTACAGTAATCTGAGAACTGTGTAACGTCAGTAAGAAAATCTGGTACTTACAAAAATCTGCCTGATGAGCATTTGTCAACTTTATGATTCTCACAGTGAGCAGGGAGTAAGGTGACGTTTCTTCCTGCTGAAAAAAATAACAAAGGAGATGTGCTTTAAAGTTTAGGATACATGTATTTAGTGTTAATGACAACTGAACACTGAAAAGCACGTAGGTTCCGCTGAAGTCTTCTCTTCCAGTTGGCATCACAGCAAAAATACAAATTGGCTTTTTCAAAAACCTCATCAACCTCTAAAGTCTGCAGTTCTCTAAGCATACAAAGAGAAGGTGAGGAAGAAGAGGGTGAATAAGAAAATGGAGGTGGTGTAAATAAGCAGAGAATGTTCAGTTAGCCAGCCACCTTAAATCATACATGTGGTCACCAGCATCCAATATGACAACACAAAATTCAATGAATTCACAAATCGGAGATGTTCCAAATTTGGTTGACTATTGACCAAGAGCCTGTGTTGTGCTATAGGTAGAATTAAAGCCTATACTAAAGTTTCTACTTTTAACACAATTTTTTGGATAAGTGAAGAGAAAGGGGAAAAAAAAGAAGAAAAATATTTTAGTATTTTTTCACTAGTTGTTAAAGGAATCATTTTCATAATGTAGATGGGTCTAGGGATAAGTGTTAGCACCTCAGGGAATGTCTCAGGCCACCAAGGCAGTATATAGCTTTAGACAAACACTCCTACCTTGTTTTGTGGAAACAGAAGTTTTCCTTACCAAATATAGTTATACTACTCCACGTCTATCAGTCAGATAACCTAGTACATGGTTTTGATTACATTCCATGTCAAAGAAGGCTATCCCAAATTCCTTGTGGAAGATATCAGGCCTGACCAACTGGGTCTGTAAAAGTTGGGCCAATCACATGTGGTTTAGGGATTTTACATCTTCAGAGAATATGTCTAGCATGTCCATTAGTAGCAGCTAGAGCAACTAGGGTATCAGCAAAAGATGCAGGAAACAGGCAAAATTTACTGTGGCTACAGCTCAGGTGGCTATCTTGGTTCTGTGACTATGGGAACCGTAGTGGAAATCTTATCAAAATATCTGAAGTTTATAGAAAGGAAAGAGTTGCACCGTGGTTGTACACAAGAGACTGAGTGAAAAGGGTGAATGAGCACTTGGAATGCTACCTTTGTCATCATCTAGGAACAGAAGCAGAAGAAAATGAGGAATTTCAGGCTGTGGAGAGTAATAAGTTTCCAAGTTGATGTATGATCATAGTGGGAAGAGGTCTCATTAGTCAGATAGGGTGACACAGTAAGACTGCAATGAATGCCCAGGCTTTGCACTCAAAAGAAAATACTCCTTCAAATTCAATCGAATCTTGAGGCCTGACTGCTCCTACTACATGAAGAGCATTAATCTGTATGCAAACATATTATCAGCAGATTCTGAATGGGATATCTCTTGTAAGAGGGGAAGGTATAAATAGCATAGCATATACTAAAAATTTACCTTGAAATAGTCAGGTAATGGAATAAGGTGTTTTGTTAAAGTGCTTCCAATTAAAACATCGATATAAAAAAAATGTTATGGCATTAGAATGAGGTAAATTTGGGAATAGGAAGTATTTGCAGTTCTAATAACATGGGGCTGTGAAAGTTACAAAATGGCCAAACTAACTATGATGACAGTTGCAGATTTGCAGAAAGATATTCAGCCAATACTGAAGGCACAGTACGTATCCTGGTCAAGCAATAGTTGACCACTTTAGTGATGTGGAGTCCTGATCGTAGTCATGGATATTCAGGAAGAGCTTGAGGAGGAGTTCAGATAATGGCAGAAGGCAAACAGATTAGTAATCAGAGTAAATCTAAAAAATAGAGTAAAATCATCTCATGAAACAATAACAAAAGGCAGCCAAGTATGACGCTGTTCTGAAAGCCAATGAACAAAAGTCTGAAAAGATTACCTGAAGTAAAAATGGAAGAGCAATGGTAGAAGATGATTAAATAATTAGGAGATGTTATCTATTTCCTCAGAAAATTTAATTAAAATAACAGGAGAAACTATGGAATGAAACAAGAGAAAACACATTCACAGGTACTGCTACTGTGACCAAAGTCAAAGACTGCTAAAAAGGTCAAAGTATAAGAAATCAGTGAGAGAATACAGTACATCTGCTGAAGCACATAAAGCATGGGACCATGGGGAATTTGTCATGAAAAAATACAGCTTAATTTCCAAATAATTCTGATACCTATGAAGATTAAATACATGAAGGTCATAAAAGGAATTTGCAAAAAATTGCAGTAGTTCTCAATGAAATGGCAAGAATTAATTTTTTGGAAAAAAGAAGTTACAATTAAATAAAAGTTCCGATTAAGTAAAAGTCAAATTAAATAAAAGTTAACCAGTGCCTAAAATAAACATAAAGTTTTGCCCACAAGCTCAGGGTTATAACCAGGAAATGTAATGTCAGAACGTTTTCAGTAAGTTGACTAGTTAAAATGCTAATACTTTTTGCTGTGAGGTACAGAAACAGCACACCCAAAACAAGAGGGCTTTTAAGGGCCTTTTTAACAAGAGGGCTGAACAAATACATTCTTCTTATCAGTCTACAGGAAGTAGATGATCTTGACTTCTAGGTGGGTGTATTTCAAAACTAAATAGGAATTTAATCGCTGTTGCTTGAAGTCATATGTAGGGCACAGGATATTTTACAGGTCTGTTTGTTCTAATCAGGGGAGGGAAGATCTCAGCATCATCAGAATCTGGGCTGAGCCAGCTCCACATTATTGTTTCAAGCATTTCTGCTAGGCCATTCCTTTTTCACCAGCAAGGAATAATTTTGTCTTCTTATCTCAACCCGTTTTGTTCTTAAAGAACAAACATTCACAGGGTTTAGCCATTTCTTTCTATAACTTTTGCAAAAATAGTACTCAAATTATAGAACTACAGAAAAACTTCAGCAGAGTAATAAAGGAAAGAGTTAAAGGAATGGCATTTAGTGTTGGTGCTTTCTTAGCCATCTTTAACAGCACCACCAGTCCTTCAGCCAGCATTCTGGAACTTGTGCTTTTAAAGACTGCCAGAGGTGCATATGTACTTTTTAAGGACAGTGACAGAAACAGAAATAAGTAGGTTCTGCAAAGACACGTTTACACCAAGCACTGGCTGTGTGCTTGTTCATGAGTGCCATTGCAACAGGCTAGGGCAGAGGCTATGTGAAGAATGCAACACAAGAACCTCATACTTTGCATGCAAATGAAGACAATTGGATAAGAGAGTATGGGAAGGCTATATCAGGAAGGAAAAAAACCCAATCAACCAACAAAACAATAGAACATAACATGTTAACATGAAGAACAATAAGATCCTACCTAGATTAGATAGTGTCAAAGATTATGCAAAGTTTCAAACACCCAATTTCATGTGGAATCCTGCTGAGAAAGTGGATGGGGATATTTGGTGTCACAGGAAGATGATTTAAATTTAAATTTGAAGAGCTTGGCAAGGCAACAATAGGGCAGAGTATTTGAATAGCCATAATATACAGATTAGAAATTTGATTGAATGAGAAGCAAGAATTAACTTTCAGTTTGAGGAGAGCTCTGAAGTAGGGGCTGTGTAAAAGAAAAGCCAGTGAGCTGTGCATGGGAACTGCATACCAGGAGAAAAATATCACCCTATTGCCTGATAAATCTGAATCCTGTGAGACAGCAAGATACTGACTATGTCAGTCAGGGCACACCCAGCATTCAGACATAGAGCAAAGACCAGAAGAGAGAGAATGGAAAAAGAAACTCAAAGAATTAGCAGAGTAAAGAGCTAGTGATGCGTACCTCAGAAAGGCATTCAGTAGGTGTATTTGATGGCAGAGAACATGCAGCCAGGTAACTCATGGCTGAGCTTCCCTCAGCCTGAGCCTTGTTCCCTGTGTCTATTCATTGGGTCAGCATGGTTTATTATCAAAACCTCTTCTGGTATTAGCCTGCCCCCAAGAACCATGATTACTTCAAATTTGAAGGAATAATGAAAATGCTAGGTTTATCTTCATATTCTTAACATTTTTATCAGTTAGAAAAGGGTTCTGGTAACAGCACTCAAACCAGTCTGTACTCTAAACCTCCTCTCACTTTCTCTCAGTATAACACTCAGATGGTCATATCACCCAAATCAAAGTCCTTCAGAAAAAAAACAGTCTGTTCTAGAAAGCATTCCCATCCCCTCCTTAAGGCATCAAGGGAGGAGCAAAATTCAGTGAGTTTCATCATCATAATTTGAGACACCAATGCTTTTGAAAAGAACTGCCAACTATTAAGCAGATTATTGACTATTAAGCAGATTTTTGAGATAAATGAAGACTTCTTAAAGGAGACAGTTAATGAAACACTACCTCATATAGTACTTTTCTGGTGGCCAAATATCAGACATGAAAATTCAAGGAATAAAATAACATCTTATAACTGAAGCTAACATTCCTGGTGCCATCAGTGAAAGTCATGCCATGAATTGTCTTTTCCCTGTAGTCATAATTTCATTGTATTTATACATTGAACCGCAGCTAATAAACTAGAAAGCGTGTTGCTGCTGATGATTATAGTTTGTGTTACAACAAAAAATTGTTAGTTCAGAGAGTTGGTAATGTAATCAACTATCCAGGAGCGACTCCTCTTGCAGTCCTCTCTAGCAAAGATATAGCTGTGTATGCTAAACTTCTGAGCTTATATCTGTAATGACAGTGATGGTCAGACTGAGCAGCATCTTTCAAAAAGTCTTCTTGTTACCCCTATCAAAGGTGACCTTACATGACACAACTCAATCGCAGACACTACTTTTAAGAGGGACAAGGCCCTGGTAAAGTCATGGCTTTTTTCAAGTTTTGCAGCAAACCATTAAGGAATGTACATCACTTCATATGTATCTCTTACATAAATCAAAAACTGAGTGAAATTCTGCATTTTCTAATTTTATGCCTATCAGAATATTTTGGTGAGCCTCCCACCTATATTAATACTACTAATCTTGAGCTGAGATTATGTGTCTAGTTTCTTGCCCTTTGCATTACTGTATAGATATTTTCAGCACATTCACAGATGGTGAGTCAACAACTATTTTTTAAGCTGATAATTTGCCAAGGGAAACACTATTTTTTCCCCATTTTTGTAAATAATGAATTTTTCTGTATATGAATTTTTAATGAATATTATCCATGATAAATTTTCTAGATTTGCTGTAATTATGGGCTACCTTACAGCTGTTTATGATCTTCCTTTAGTATGCTTCATCTTTCCTGTATTTATGTGTGAGGTGCTAGAAGGCAACCTGTGAACTCTAGACTCCCTGAAACAGATAAAGAGATTCTCTTTTGATGCTCCTATCTATTTTGAAATATGAAGGAAGCTTCACAAGGTTGTTACATATTCCTGAAAATATAGCAGTGAAGCATATTTGGCTTTGCACTGTAGGGGGGCAACACAGCTAAATTCTATGTGCAGACCTGGGCATGTTTTTCTAAACCCAGTCCAGTGACTATTCAGTTTATCACACAGCCCTCTCAAACTGAAGCAAGTAATTCAGCAAGTATTTGAGTGTTAGCATTAAAGAAAGCTTTGCAGTTATTTACTTGTTCTAGGACTCAAAGTTCTGCTATAAACATGTTATTCTTTACAACACCTCTCTACTAACGATTATCCTCCTGCTGCAGATGACAAGCTGTGGCTTGCAAAACTCAAGGGAATTAATGAGAGCTGCCCAGGAAACCCAATGCCAAAAAGAGGCAGAAATTGTCCAGCTTGCACAAGACTCTGACTTCAATGCCAATTTTCTCCCAAGCATGATTACAGAGGAGAGAGGACATATTCAAAATCAGGAGCACAGTGATCAAAGTAAGCATTTGTTCTGGAAACTGGCATTAATGATCCAATCCCAAATGATTGCTGGCTACCATGCTCTAACTTTCCAGCACTGGCCACATTCTCCTTTCATGCTGGCCTAAAACTTCATTAAATAAAACTTTAATAAATGCAGATAGCATTAAAAGAAGGACAAAGTCAGTCCCATTTTAACAGTAAATTGAAAACATTTTCACTAAGGAATTTCTCTAAGGAATAAAACTATGAAAATAACACACTTTGTGTAAATAGATAAAGGAATGGCATAAAAAATAAATTATGGAATGCTAATGTTCCACCTAAAGAAAATTTCCTTTCATGAACATTCCTATTCCTAAATACACATGTGAATCTTTAATACCATACCTGGGAGGGAAATAAAAATGGATCCTACACTTCTCAATGAAATAGTGGTTTAGTCCCACCTATGTTAATTTGATGAAGTTGGTACCTTAGCATCAACGTTGCTTGGGGCTATGTAGTGCATCATCCATTTTCTTTCTTCATTTCCCAAGGGACTCGATTTGCTGTGTGAATACTGTTGAGAGAAGGAGAACAAGGGATGAAAAAGAAAGCAAAGACCAATTTTCCTACTTATTTCAATTCCTCAGTGTAGATTTGCAATGTGGAATAGGAAATTCACACCTCCTCGTTGTTTGTGGTGGATAAAATGAATGTGCCAAAGAAGCAGCCGTTTGTGTGCTATATGGAAAGATACTGACTCCAGGTTCTTGTAGATGCAAATAGCAAAGAAAAGAGAAGAACAATTTTTCATGATATTTATGTTAAACAGGTAACAGTGGATTTGACCTATTTATAGGATGGGGACAAATCTGAGTCAAATACCCAGAGACTCCTGCCAGGCTTGTTCTGTTTTTCACTTACCTGAGGAAGGGCAGAGTTTGATGCCATCGAGATTGCTTCTGCATTAACAGCAAGTGCTGTGAATGGCAGCTGAGTGTCAGGCTCCACAGGAGCCAGTGTCTCCTAAAAGAAATTTACAGCCTTGAAGAGTGTCAGAAGCTGCTGAGCAGGCGCTTTATTGCATTGAGTCAGAGCTCCACCCCTCCATGATTTCTGAAGCAGGAAAATTTCCCACCCACATTACTTGTCCAAAGAGCAGGTCTGTTGTAAGGTGTGAACCTTCCTATCTGCAGGTCTTGTGACTGAGCAGAGTGTGCTGAGAAAGAGACCAAATCATTCCCACCTGGGGGTTCATGAAAATGTGGTAACAGCCATAACCTGACTGATGATCTGATAGAGATTGCCTGTGAGATGTAACCTTACAGAGATAATCTAAAAATGATGATAACAATAGACTAACAGCTGCCTGTTGTCTCCATACAAAGACCCTGAATTCCACACGCTATTGCCTCCATAATAAAAAATAAAATGAAAAACATGGAGATGATCATTAGAAGGAAGACATTCATGAATGTATTAAGAATTCTTGTGAAGGAATATTCTTCTCTGAATATTCTCTGATTGCTCTGGTCCGAGCAGTCCCAGGCACAGCTACAGGTTGGGCGGAGAAGAGATTCAGAGCTGCCCTGCACAGAAGGACTTGGGGGTGTTGGTTGACGAGAAAATGAACATGAGCCGTCAGTGTGCACTTGCAGCCCAGAAAGACAACCATATCCTGGGCTGCATCAAAAGGAGCATGGTCAAAGGAGGTGATCCTGCCCCTCTACTCTGCTCTCATGAGACCTCACTTGGAGTATTGTGTGCAGTGCTGGTGTCCTCAAC
>JAOEHX010053344.1:8834-19340 GCA_025448015.1 Bolborhynchus lineola | reverse complement strand
CCTTGTCCTATCACTACAGTCCCTAATGAAGAGTTCCTCCCCAGCATCCCTATGGGCCCCCTTCAGATACTAGAAGGCTGCTATGAGGTCTCCATGCGGCCTTCTCTTCTCCAGGCTGAGCAGCCCCAACTTTCTCATCCTGTCTTCATATGGGAGGTGCTCCACGTGCTTGCAGCCTCTTACGTGCTTGTAGCACAGAGCCACATCTTGCTTGGAGATACCCCCAGTGCAGCCAGCCAGGCTCAAGGGCAGTGGCTGTGCTGAGTGCCTCCAGTCCTGGAGCAGCAGGGACACCAGGATGCTGCACTGCAGAGCAGGAGGTACCCTGGCAGGAGAACACTGCTCAGGAAAGGCACACAGCAGTCAAAGACATGCTCCCAGGTGCAGCCTAGCTCATATCCCCACCTCATCATACAGTCCAGTGTGAGCACTCTGGGACCTCTAAGGTCCAGAATCTGTGCCTCGGTTTCTCCTGAATGTAATGTTGACACAAATAGTGATTATCAGCTCTCCAGCTTGACACTAAGAAGACACTCAAAAACCAAGCAAATTCCCCCATCATAGCAACTGCCTTGTTGCTAACCCAAAGCCGAGGCTGTTGAAATCTGTGTTTTGGTATATTCTGGGTATTTTTCCCTAGCCTTAGAAATGCTATGATTCCTACTGATACCAACCACATCCCTTCATTCAAAGGCACACACAGACCAAGCATGGTGGGTAGAAAGAATCAAGAGGTCTCCACTATGGAAACCAGTGAATTGTTCCTTCAGCAAGCTGCAACAGGCCTGCCTCAAACTGTTTAACTGCAGACAAACAGGTCTCTGCAGATACATTTAAAACATAGCGCAGAGAAAAATCTAGTCCTCTCAGTTAGATGGCTGCATACCCTCCTGATGCTTGTTTTTGACTCTCCTGCCTTCTCCTCTGTCATACAAAATGAGCACTGGGGAACAAAAAGTGGAGCCAAAGCAAATGTCAACTCTGACCAAGAGTTTGGCATGGAAGACTGGACAGTGAGGCTCCTGAATTTATGAGCAAACACCTACCAGATTTTCAAAAGCATTGGTGGGATGTCCGCTACCTCAGCCTACAAACAAGCCTAGCCTTGAGATGAGGAACTTGATCCCCATCACTGAGGCAATGCTACATCACTTCCTCAGGAGATTGGTAGTGGAGAGTAGGCACCCACTTCATGAGATAGAAGATATTTATGTTCTCCAAACTGTTAACTCCAGAGATGAAAGCCAGTGAGAACAGGTAATGTAAGCATCTGTTCAAAGTCCATGACCTGTGTTGCCTTTATCATGTTAGGGGAATTCGTAAATCATATTTTTCTAGGGATACTGTATTCAGCCTCAGAGCCCTGAGCCCTAGTGAGAGCATGCTATTTGGAAAAGCCAATTTCCAACCATTTCCTAAAGAACATATTTGCCCAAACAGACCTAAATGAATTCCCATGTCTTGCAGACTTCACACAATTCATCAATTTCTCATGATCAGTCTGGGGAGGCGCAGAGGAAGGTTCATGGTACTTTCATGTTTTCTCATTAAAAAACACCCATTGGTACATTAATAAGACAAGAGCATCTCAGCAGGACATAGAGCTATGTGACATTTCAAGGCTTTTGAAGAATATGCACAGAAAGGAAGTGAACCCCAGCAGCTACAGCCAGCAAGAAAACAAGTAAATGAGCTTTTGGTGCAGAGAACAAAGAGGTAGAGAGCCAGGAATGGATAAAGGAAGTGGAGATATGACAGAAAAGGGAAGATCATTCTGCCTGGGAGCTTCATTATTATTAACAGACTTGAAATAAGAAAAGACTTCAGAGGTCAAACTGTTGTGATGTGTCCACTCCACTTAGGCTAGGATAAAAACACAAACCTCCTGTTTTGTCCTGGTTTTGTCCTATGCTTGCCAGTGTATCTCACCCTTTACTGGCCCCATTCTGAAAGGGCTGATCAAACTGGTTATGTTTATTGAGTGCATGCATTACATCCTGTTTATTTTTTAAAGTTTTTCCGGCAGAGTAGGACAAAGATGGAGGCAACCATCTCTCATGATAGGCATCTAGGAGCTCCTAGATTACTTAGAGTAAGGCAAACATATCTTGATTTTTTTTTTGTAGACATGCATGCCTCTTGCATTTGGGTCTGTCCATCTTCATGTGATTATCCTTCCCTTCTTTCAAACAACCTGAGATCATGCAAACCATGCCTTCATGGCTATCAGTAGTAAATCCTCCCCTTTGATGCTACTGCCATGTTGATCAGCATTTTACCACTGGGAGAAGCCATTAAGCCCCACCAGACTGAGGGAGTAAAAAGCATCTGCAAATACTGGCTAAAAGTCTAAACACTGACTCTGGCTCATGCTCTGGAGCATGAGCAGCTGCTGGCAGCAAAGGCAAATAAATGTATGCTTTCCAGAAATATGTTCTAGCAGTGAAAAACTGGTTTTAAAAAGTTGAGTGAGCTGTTCAATGTTTCCATGAATGCCACCGTTTGAGAAACAGAAGTTTAGTGTGACAGCTATTCTTCCAAGTAGGCTCCATACTTTGTTAACATACTGAGTCTATTAAACTCATTTTGCTGAACTCACTCTCTCTCCTTTCACTTTGACCAAGCAATTCAACTATCACAATCAAAGGTAGAGAAATACCTCAACATATTATATTTTCTGTCATATGTCCCTAGGTCTTTTAGATAGATTTTCATTTTTTGTGGCATATAACTGGGGGGGCAGGGGATTGTCCCATAAAACACATGATATTCTTTCCTTTTTTTGAAAAAAAACCCCTTGGGTTTTGCTTTTTTTCATGGTATAGGAATGAAATGCTCTCACAGAGATGCCACACAGTATAACTAAACCTTCCAGTTTATTATACTGTTTTGGAAATTTTCAGTCAATAAACCAGACAGTAAGTCTTAGAAATGCTGAAGTTTATCAATATCCAAAACATTTTCCTCCTGATCTAAAAATATCCGCACTTAGTCTCTGACAAAGGACAGGATATTTTACTTGCAGGACTTGGTTAAATTACCTTCAGTTTTTTAAAAAAAAATTAAACACCCCCCCTCCCCCTTCAGTTAATGTTAAAAAAAATGCTTCAGTTCTATAACTCATAAAACATAACAAAAAAGCTTCAAGATATGTGAATACATTTTTTCATAGAAAGAAAATCAGAAATTGAAGTTGCTTGAACCCACCAAAAAAACAAAACAAAACAAAACAAAAATGAAGAAACTACACTGGTAAAAGGTAAAAGTACAGAACTTTTAATTAAAAGATATGGTTCAGATGTGTTTTTCCTCATAAAGAAAATCCTTACGTAGTTTTGGGACTTGTGACCTTTTGGGGTTGTTTGATTTTCATAAAAATCGAGCATTTTCATTTATCAAAATGTTTTCATGAAGAAAATAAGCAATTCCCTGACCAGTTCTTTGAAGCATCTTGGATTATGTATCCATATTTGCCATGTACAAGAAAGGAATGAAAAATATCCCACAGGTGGCTTCTTCCAAACTGACTGAAATATTAGTAGGCAGATGCAAATAATTAAATTGAGCTGATATTTGTTGTCACTTCAACATGATTAGGAATGTGTGTGTGCAGTAATGGAACTCACTAGCCTTAAGGAACTGTTAAGCATACCCAGCCCAAAGCACAGCCCTCACATCCAAAAACCGCTAAGACAACTAGCAGAAAAAAGTACCATGAATGGAAGGCATCCTGAAAAAGCATTCTTATATAAAAATTAAGTTGGAGGAAAACAAATACTGGTTTTTTTTATTCCTATATGACATTAAGAAACAAAGGGGGGGGGGGTGTTAATAATATATACCTCAAGTTGACCCTTTAGTATTAAACTTCAAATAAACTTTCAGTAAGAACTCCCACAAATCCCATATTATATTTGCAACAGAACTGCTGACAGTCATCAGAGCAACAGTTTACAGTATGCTAGGCTTGCAGACCAGAACTATAGATAATAAAGTAAGCAAATTTCCAGCACAACTATAATCTGTAAAAAGAATTGTTTAGGTAATATGAGTTTGTCGTCCTCAGATACACAACCAGAAAATATTACTTCCTGAGCCAACTCTCAGATAAAAAGTATTCACCTTTTTCTTTCTCAAAGTTATGCTAATAAGGGCTTATTATTAATAATAACATTTTTCTAACAAGATTCCAATTTGCTGGATAGTCACCAGAAACTGTCTGTAAATACCAAGCATTATACTGGTCTTGATGAGCAATCAAACTATAAAGTTTACTAAATTATTTTCTTTCCACTAAAAAAGAAGTGATGTTTGTGATAGTTTAAGGAAGCTGACAGTCTCTTCTTATCCAACAGGCACAATATGAACAGTAAGCAGAAAGACCAAATGAAGAAATTGCCTACAAGGGTGCCAGCTGGTGGAAGAACTTTTGGTAGTTTGGACATTTGAGCTAACACTTCCAAACTATTTCCTATCTAGCACTAAATGACATTACTTGGGTAATAAACTGGAAGCCAAACCACACTTACTGTCCTTCCAGTGGTTTGAGCTTTCCTAATGTCCCCCTTCAGATACCAAAAGCAGCCATTACTTCCTGGGAGAAGCCACATCGAATACCCATTATTCAAATACCCTTGATTTATCCTTGTAGCAATTTGAAATGGCTGCAGAAGAAAGTCCAGAGCAGAGATACAATGAAGTTTGTTAAAAACAAGGAAGGCAAACACTGCGCACCACCACACAATCTGCTCTAGAGAGCAGCACCTCTGGGGGGAGCTCCGTGATGTCATTGTGGAGAGCTGAAATAGGAGTATGGTGCTGTCCCAGAGAGATAACACATCAAAGAGCAAGAAGAAAAATTTGGCACAAAAATGTACTGGTCTCAACCACTGTATGCTGACAGTACTGCCTCCCACTAAACTGCACTCTTCTGAAGAAATGTTTTATGGTTATTTCCCTATCTTTGTTCTTTTATTTTTAACTGTTGACACACAGGAAGTTTGTACTATCCACTGCCAATTTCAGAAGCCCTCTAGTTTACATTTTGATGCAGCTTTCTATGTGTATTGCCTGTCCTTCACGTTTCTTTTCAATGTCTTGCACAATTTAAACAAAATTTTACAGTGTTGCTGATAAACAAAACAAAACAGGCCACTGCGTAGGGGAAGAAGACCACCAAGAGTGTGATGACTGAGGGAAAGGTCAGGTGATCTCACATGTTAATGGACACCAAGGCAGACACATGGGGAAGTGAGACATTCCTAGTGCTCCAGCCATGGGGAAGTCTTTACTGATGCAATTGTAGTTCAACCAGAAGCAGCAAATCCGCTCCCTTTGTAACCAGACCTCAGTTTGTGGTCATTACTCCACTAAGGACATGTAGCAGGGGCTTCCACATAAAGATTCTCCTGATGGCTGCTTGAAGTCTGGAGACAGCCTGTCAGTAGGACCAGCAGAAAGGGAGCATGCAAGGTTGTGCTACTATCCCAGCCTACCCCCTTTTGTGGTTTCCTCCTCCCTCCCCCTTACACCATTCCCTGGGAGACTTTGGGAGGGTTTGTTCTGCCCAAGTCTTAAGCCACTCAAGTTCCTTCTCGCAGGTACGTCATTCCACAGTTGCACTAGCTTTATGCAGATGGACGTACAATATATTTAAAATAAATATTTATAACAAATATTAAATATCTCAACAGTCAGACTCCTTGTAGGCAAAGATTTTTGTGCTATTTCATTATTTTGTGTGTTGCTTCACAGTTCACTGCTGTCCTATTGATCTCACCAGTCTGTCAAGGTAGCAAATCCCTTAATGAGGTTATTGAGGGGACCTCAGGTGGAAAATTGGATGGCCCCACAGAGCAGAGGAACAAGGGAGCACCTCCACATCCTCTGAGTATGTGACATGAAAAATCAAAATATCAGATGTGTCCCGTAGTCCCAAAATGAACAGAAATGCTTTTTTTTTGTTCTCGGAATCTCCACTGAAGGGAATTACTGCACTTGTCTCAACATAAGCAGTTCCAAGGGCAGCAAAGCTAATCAAACCTATTTTATATGAACTGTGTTTTGTAGTTGGACTTGCTGATATTTAATAGAATGGCAGGGCTGAACATATAACCTTTTGCCATTAGGGCATTATACTATTCTTCTCCTATGTGTACTCTTTGCTGCCTAAACCAGCACAAAACTGTACTGCAGAGTTTTTCTTGTGGATGAGCTCTTTCTTCCCTCCTCCTTGGCTTCCTCCTGAAGCTGGTGGGATTATAACATCTCTGAGATCAGTGCTCTCCTGCTAATCTGCCTGAGCCTGTTGGTCCACCTCAAAAGTTGTTCACAG
This sequence comes from Bolborhynchus lineola, assembly GCA_025448015.1. NCBI lineage: Eukaryota > Metazoa > Chordata > Aves > Psittaciformes > Psittacidae > Bolborhynchus > Bolborhynchus lineola. The sequence goes on along the minus strand of JAOEHX010053344.1, from coordinate 13,006 downwards.
GGCAGGCAGGTATGATCCCAAAAACCTTCTTGACTTAAAAAAATGCTGTAAGAATACAAGATGGAAGCTCGCAGCTTCATTGAGAGGACGAAGGTGCTCTTGTACCCCTTCACACTACATTGAGATATAAATAAGTCCTACAAAGTTCCCTTCACTAAACTTTCTCCAGAAGAGGAAGAGAAGAAGTAAATGATAAAGGTACACAGCACCAGACACAATTTCAGAATTTATTCTCAGAAAGCAGCATGACACAGCTTTCATGATCGCTGACAGGAAAACTCACTGTAGATTTTTCTACAGCCATATCGTGGGTGGTTGTGTTTTGTGGCTGCTGAGATAGCAAGGAGCCAGAACTGGCAAACCAGCTCACAGAGTCAAAACCCAAATCATCCTCCTCCACCACCCTGAAAGTACTAGACTTCTACAACAGGATTGAATTGTTATTTCTCAATTAACCAAACAGGACTTGCAATTTCATAGAATCATAGAATAGTTAGGGTTGGAAAGGACCTTAAGTTCCAACCCCCTGCCATGGACAGGGACACCTCTCACTAAACCATGTCACCCAAGGCTCTGTCCAACCTGGCCTTGAACACCACAACTTCTGTCATTTGTCTGACTTTTCCTTGCTATCTACAGGCACATATCTTTGCCCAGGGACTAACTGTTAGGCTATGGATGCTTAAAAAAATGGGGGGTTACTCCTAAATATTTCGTTCAAGAACTAATGATCTGGTTTATGAGTTGTAACAGGTCAAGAGCAAAACTGTTGCTTTAACTTGGGGTTTCTGTGAGAAAATCAGAACTCTCAAGGTAGTCAGGGCACAGGTCCGCAATACATGCTGGGAGCAGAGGGCAGAGATGCTGGAGAAAGAGCAGAGCCTACCCGGATGCAGTGCAACCATGTCAGCACTGCAGGATACCTTGCCGGAATACGAAGATGATATTGTTTCTCCCTCCCAGAGCTATAATCTGCACATGGACAGGCACAGAGGAGGTAACACCAATGCAACTCTTTTACAGCTTTGGCATCTCAATGCCTTACTCCACTGCAATTGTAGAGATGCAGCCTCCAAGAACTGCAGATAGGCTCAGATGGAACTGCACAGTGGGGAGAGAGCAGTAGGACTATCCAGCAAGGGACACATCCTCCTTAGGTTGCAGCTGGGACCACTGGGAAGTCAGAGATGTAGGTAACTCAGAAACTACAACATATGTCACTACATCCATGAAGGTGAATGGATGATTCCTTCCTCTTCTGAACGACTGCTTCAGCCTTGAAACATGATTAAAACGTGAACTGAATAAAACATGGAACAGAACTGAATTAAAAAGAAAGTCAAGGGTCTCTTTGAGACTCTTTTCTCTGAACACGCTTTTTCTTTTTAACTGCACCACTCTTGTGTAATCCTGGGCAGCTTGGGGAAGCTACCTTACACAACTTGGAGAACTGATGCATTTCTCTGTGTTGGGGACTTTACCACAGATAATTTCCTCCAAACCAAGCTGACCAAAAAACCCACTGATTTTATAACAGCCAAACAATCAAAAACCTTGTTGCAACGAACCACAAGCAAGTTAGTCCAGAAACCATGATAGGAAAAGATTTATGCTACTATAATCACTCATATGAACAGATTATTCTGACATGGAGTAAAGTGGTTAACTAAAATTACAGCTAATAAAATAATTTTCTTCACAGTTCTTTTTCTGTGAGATGGGACAGATACAACTAAACCTGCTACAATAATAGATGCTTTGGTATCTTTACACGACCAATTCTGCCAAGGTCAGGTTATGACTGCTTCTGGATCTACCAGAACTTCTCCTGTGCCCAGTGAATTGATAGGGTTTTTTCTTGTAGATGGCATCTCTTGAGCACATCAGGCAGAACTGAAGCAGTTGTGCAGAGAGTACAAAGGCCATGTGGGAGATGGTGACAGCCTAGGCACTATGAGACACATTCCCTTTTGCAAAATAAAACAGGATTTTGATTTTCCTGGAGCTCCCTCTTGCACTGTTGAGATGTCAGACAGGTCACTCCGATCAAACACAAGTCTACCTATGGGAGAACACCACCAGACATATTGTACTCTCACATCAGTAGAAACCAGTAATACCATGTAACAAAGGTATCATAGAAAAGAATGTGTCTAACAGACACCCATCTCTTTTGGAATGAAAGGGTTTACTTCCCCACACCACTGTAAATTATGTGTGCTAAAATAACTGCAGCACTTGCCTTCAGTTTGTTATAGCCATCTTTGAGAGAAATACACTTTCACACTGAAAGCAAGTCAACTGAAATCCACATTTACAGAAGATGGAGTTGAACAACTTCTCCTGAATTAGCTGCACCTAATCCTTCCACAGTTCTACATACAGTTTTAAGAAGTTTGGATTCTGACACACCAAAAGTACCATGGCAGCATTCAGTGGAATTTACAGGACCCTCCACTAGGGCTAAGTGGTGTGTAACAGTGCAGGGAATCACTCTCACATGGTCAAGTGCTGCTGAAAAACAGTAGCAAGAACACAGTGATCTGCCAGGTCCCACTGGAGATCCAGTGGGGACATAGGTGATCAGAATAAGCAGAGACCACACTGAAAAAACTAATGCTGCCTAGAGAAAAACCCCAACGAGGAAGAGCATCTTCATTCCTGCCAACACAAGTTCCAGGGATCTGCAATTTTAAAGGCAGTTTGTACTTTCAATAAAATTGAACCTTGGAACTTTCTGTAGACAAGGACTATATGTCAGCTACAAGTAAGCTTAAAACAGAAAGCACTCATCTAGCCAGAGCAGGCAGCCTCACCCAGCAATTCCCAAGTCACTTTAATGAGCTGCAGATAAAACTAATTGTGTGGAGTAGTGCACAATGAGATTTAAGGTCTTGGAAGTGATGCAAAATCCATCACAACTGCTATGTCCCAGAAGCTAATTACCATCCCATTAGAAAATCTGGCATTCTATTTCCAACAGGAGTTGGTCCAATCCCCTCTTACAGCTCATTAAAACTGCCCTACTACAAATCTTCCTGTGTGTATTAAGAGTGATTAAGTCACCTCAAGTCACCTGAACAGGTGAATTTGAGAGGTTACCATTTATTCTGGGAGACTTAATGAGTTTTCTATTCCACTGTCTTGTCTCTCCCTTGTGTATTCACATACCAGCACAGGACAAGGAAGCCCAGTAACAGACGCACTAATGCTGTATAATGATAGAATGTGCTTTTCCATTCCTGCTCTAGATTCCACCTGCAATACTGCCAAGGACTGTGTTAACTACTCAGCCTCTGTGTAAAACCAGCACATGTTCAAACAACTACCCCTCAACGCCTGTCCCAGTCCTTTCTGAAGCTTCCTTTCTCAAGACAGAGCTCCCACTGTGTAAGTGGGATCTGCATCTTTTGTGCTCCCAAAACATGCTGCCTAAATCTGTCCCTCCATCTCACAGGACAAAATATACAGAAAAGAGGTTCTTCCATTCTACATGAATAAAAGGCAGGAATAGAAGAGAGTATTCTGCCATCCTGTCAGAACAGAGTGAGCCAAACTTTCTGTTCAGTTTCACTGCAGAGGCCACATTCTGTCCCTTGGTTTTTGCTTTAGTGAGGCTGTAAAGTGCATATGCTATTACCAGGCATAAGAAAAGGAAGCAATTTTTTATCTGACTGTGTGTGAAAGGAAGAAAAATTACACGAACACAAGGGGTTTTTTATAGACCAGAACCCCTAAAGACTTACCCCAGCTAAAGATTAAGGAGCAACAAGGCTGAAAAGGAAATCTGACTAAAAATAGTTGCGTGGCTGTTTTCAGAGTGTATCACTGCGTGACTGAGAAGCCAAAGAAACCAACTTTCCACACACCACAATTCTTCCAGGGTTCCACACACATCCCATGAACCATAAAGTGTAATTATGGAATCAATGATAATTCATGGCTTTGTTCACTTATTAGCACAGGAAGTTCCCTCCATTTGTACCCTCTCCCCTCACTCCTGCTGTTGGCTGGGAGATACAGTACAGATGCAAATGAACATAAGAAGCATCAAAGAAATAATGGTTCAATGACCAATGGTTCAAGAGTTCAATGCCCTCTACAAGATAATCAGTGCATTGTTGTTGTGGTTTAAACCCAGCTGGTAACTCAGTACCATTCAGCCATTCGCT